>APFE031238295.1:71163-89485 GCA_000404065.3 Pinus taeda
CCTAAGCCCTTAACCCCTAACCCCTATATCCTTAAACAATTACCCCTTATCCCTAAGCCCATAAACTAATTAACCCCTAACTCGACCTAACCCCTTAATCACCCCTAACCAAAATAATTAATCAAATAATATTTCTCCACATCAAGATGACAACATAGATCAAATATCTCCTAAAAGAATTAATATAAACATTTAAAATACAAAGACAATACAATTCACAATACAAAGACATATAATCTGAAATACAATATACATGTAAACATTTACAAAAATAATCTACAATTCAAAGACATATAATGAATAAATTACTAATGGATGATATTCATGCTCGCTTTCAACGTGTCCATACTCTCTACAATTCCTTTTATTTATTGCTATTATAAGTCTCCTTATCTTCAAGCCCTTAATCTTTTACAAGGGCAATAACATTTTCCATCCTTCAAACCCCCCGATGCCAATCCCATGTCTCCTTGGCCTCCTTGAGGAATGTGATATGACATTTTCCCTCACCATACATTCAATGATGATTTTATTCAAAAATTAACCTCAAAATAGGCCTACAACCTTTCAAAACTATCCCAAGAACATACGAAACTATGTTGAAGTTACATGATATTCACACCTCTACACACACACACACACATCAATCATTTTTTTGTAAAGTGGTCCAATATTAGACATTGTCCAACAAAAAAACATTGATGGTGGAATTCGTCGGATATTCAACATTTTTAAACTAACGTTGGATATTCGATGCTAAAAGAGATTACACCTAATATCTGACGATTGGTGATTTTAAAAAAATAAAATAAAAAATACTTTTAACTTCAGACAATTTTTTCGATTTTATCCCTTCCGTCAGATTCCACCGTTAGATTTACCGCCCATGTGTATTAGTGCTTCAACCAAGCACTTTGACCCCTCTCAATGACCAATCAACTTCTGGAAAGTATACAGTCTTTTGTGCACTTTATGGTCCCTTCAATTTAGAAAATATCAACCAATCATAATACTGGAATATACAATCTCTATTAGTGGAAAGACTTAGGCACATAGGCTCAATTTTGCCACAAATGAAGGCAGCTCAGACACCAATTAGCGAGAGAATATGACCTCTTTTTAGTAGCAACCTCTAGACATCAAGCAGTAAGAATTTGGATTCTTCTTGGATAATGGAATTTATGAAATGTTTAACACATCCCTTGGAGAAATAGAATAAGGAACTTTTAAGTTCATAAATTTGGCATTGCCAAACCACTAAAATATTCGACCTCTGATTCTAAATGTGAGCACATCAACTCTGTCCCTTGTGATAGATGCTATGAACATTACTTTCTTGGCACAAATTGTAGCTCGATCCCCTCCTTTAGCTTAAAACAGTCAACCTCTGATCAAGTAACGTGGCCTTTAAACAAATCTACTCGACCTTGGATTTTGGGAAGGGAATTCAACCCTTTAATTTGTGCAACCTTTCCTTAGTAATTATCTCCAAAAATCAAACCTCTAATCACTTGGAATTCAACTTCGTTGAAGATAATATTACCCTGCAATAGACACAATTGGAAGTTTTGAATTAATCTCCCCCAAAAGCACTCAAAGTCCACCAAAATTAGGTCAAGTTTTATTTGAAACTCTTGAAACTCACTTGAGCTTCTTCTTAATGTTAATTATATATGGTAGGAATAGAATGAATTTCAATTGAGTCCATCCTCTATTTATAATTATCCCTTGAGACTCCTTCTAGCTTCAAGATTATCCCTTTTCCCTATTATTTGATTGGTGGGGCCCATTTTCCACTAGGAGACTTTTTGTTGCCATTTTAAATAAAGAAATAATTCCCTCCTTTCTCAATAAAATATTATTTTTCTGCTAATATCCAATAAAATAATAATTTTCCTCCATTCTCCAATAAAATATTATTTCTTGCCATCCTCCATTAAAATAATAATTTATGCTTTTCTCCAAAAAATAATATTTTCCCCTTTTTTATTTAATATTACTAAAAATTGGCAAAACTTCTTTAGTGATTTTTGCATGCAAAAAATTGGGAACATCACAATTTTCATCATTAGTATCACCTTTCGTCACCTTAGGTAGCCTTTGCCTCTACCTTGAAACTCTAGGGAGATTAGTAAACACTATCCAATCTTGGTGAAATTGCCCAATTAGAGCCTTAAAAACCATTTATCTATACCCAACCAGTAGTTGTATGGCCTGATCTTAAGTGCTATAGATTCTTTGAATGCTTCTTTTGGTACGAGTGTCTTAGGATTATTATGGTAGAAAAATATTAATATGCATAATGGATGATTTTGGGTTGAGTGAAGGACACCTTTTTTCTAATGCCATGATGTAGGAGTTCAATAATCAATGCCACAAACATTGGGGTACATAAAGGGATTGGTGTTCTTTCTTAAATGTTTATCATGTACCCTCATACATGATACAATCCAATGAAAACATTGCAATCTTACCAAAATCCTAAAATCCTAAAACTTGTTAAGTGTATTGAATTTTGAATGGGATATGGAATTCTACTTTCTCCATACGAAATATGATGAGGTTGGAATCACTATAAAACATCCTAAAACAATGAATAGTAAGTGTTAAAAATTTACTAAAATTTGACACTTCATTTATCTTCCTTTTCTATCGAGATTCGAGGTTCTGTAATTAATGATTAAGTAATCACTATGTGGAATTTAATTCCAAAATGGTGGGTCCCAATGGTAAAACCTATTTACAATTAGTGCATTTGGCATTTAAAACATGTTGTATGAATTTTTGTACAACTTTGGTTGTATAAAATGCATTTGTATACACGGAAACATTTTTCAGGACCATACTACACGTTTTTGAATTTTTGTATGGAAATGCACATGGTATGCCCACCCCTTCCCCACATGTTTTTTGCAACTTAGGTGTGTTGTTATGAATATTTCAAGAAAATATTATATGCCATAATGAACATTGGTAATTGTTTCTGCAAGAAAAAAACATTATGAGAGAATCTTCATACTTATGATATCTAATTTCTATAGAAAATAGATTTAAATTTTTATAATAACATGCCATAATAATATACGAGTGAGATGATGGATTTGTATAGTAAGGAGAGATGATGGTGGTTTTAAATTATAAATTACAGGGGGAATGTTATTGTAATAATATTGGAACCCTATGTAATTCCTTGATCACCTTAAGTTATGTTATAGTAGAGGTTTCTCATGAGATGACTTGGAAGAAAGGGAGGTGGAGAGGAGAACTTAGACTTAGACGGTATGGCCAAGAAGGGAAAAGGGAAGCTTTCTATCGATAATAATGAGGGGGAACCTCTCATCTAGGGAAGAAAAAGGACTGCAACACACTATTCATTAAGCACATGAAAGTGGCAGGGGCATTAGTAAGCCCAAATGGTACCACTACAAACTCATAGTGTCCATATCTTGTCTAGAAAGTAGTCTTATGAATGTCCTCCTCCCTGATCCTTGATGATACCCTCGCCTCAAGTCAATCTTGGAGAAGAATTTTTCTCCCCTCAACTAGTTAAGGAGATCATGAATTTGTGGCAATGGGTACCTGTTCTTTGTGGTCATCTTGTTTAATTTCTTGCAATCAATCCATAATTTGAGGGTTTCATTGTTCTTCTTTACAAAGAGTACTAGATCTCCCCATGATGACACACTTGGCCTTATGTAGCCCTTGTCCAACTATTGGGTCTCCAAAATGTCATTCATTTCACCCTCTTTTCTTTCACTTTGTTTCAGAGTTTACCATATTCCACAGCTCCATAACCATACACTAAGACCATATTCATAATTAAATATGGGTTTAGACATATTATTTTCCAATACATTTATTTTGGAAGTTTGAGATGATTAAATATTAGAAGAATAACATGTATTCACTTATATATAAAATTTGGATGAGCTATGTGATGTGTGTAGGCATATTTGAAGATTCCAGGACAATCATATTTGACCTCTAAGTCTCAAATTCGAATTTCTTCTTCAAACTCTTGAAGATTTGAGGAATATTTGAGACCATTGATCAAGAACAATTGATGGAGAAGAATCATGGAAGTTTTCATAAGTGTCTCCTATCAAAGCTAAGAGATATTTGTGAGAGGATATGAAGAGATGCTAATTTCTAGATGTCAACACATGGTTGTAACCACATGAGTTTTTTTTGGATCTAGGAGAGATTTATAATTCTACATTTATGAATTAGTTATCTTAGTTTTTGTATACATAGGAGTGTCTTCTCCTCTCAAAAGGTGTGAAAATTTTGGGATCTATGCTCATGCTTCAATGTAGAGTTTTGAATGTTAAGGATTGGCACTATGCTTATGATTTTTGTAATGAATACCATTGTAGTTCACTTTGATATGGTGGGTGTTTAATCAACAGTTTTCTCAACTTTCCACCTCTCGTGCACTTCATGATGGCCACTTGATGAGTATGAGATGCATTTTAATGTTTCATTATTTTTAACATAGATTAGTTTCTTTTATGATTCATTTTAAGTCTTTTAATTAGATGCATTATTTACATTCTTTTATGCTCATTCCATTTGTGTTATTTTGTAAGTCAAGCATTATTGCTTTTATGTCATAGACTCATTTCTTTTCGATTTGTTTCCTTTTAGATTCATAGATAGTCATGAATGATTCTAATTTGAAAATGCACACATTAGTAATTTCAATTGGCCTCTCATTGATTTCAGAATAGGTTGCCTTTAAATTTCGTAGATTAAGAATTCAATGCTTTCTTAGTATATTTTTTTGATCAAGTAAGAGTGGTATCTTCCATTAATCTAGAAAAATACACAATGTACAAAGAGCAGCACCAGCTCTGTGAAAATTCAACAGGCAGTTCGGTTGGGAAAACCCGAACCTAACTCCAAAAACTTGAAAAGCCCGAACAAGACTACAAAGGAGCTATAAAGAAAACGTCCACCCAGCCTAGTATGCCAAGACACCACGAAATACCCATGAACAGTCTGCCTATGGGTTATGGCCCACAAAACCTAGCAGAAGCGTTCGTTTGAGGCTTTAAGCCTTAAAACCCGACCATAATACTTTATCGGGTTTTCCTTTTGAAAATCGGGACCATTCATTATATTGAAAAACAAAGGAATACATGGGAAATCCCGCTCAACACCCATAAGGTCGAACTTCAAATATTTTACACCCATGAATATAAATATCGACAGGTCTGCACTCCCGGTCCATCGGTGTTCCGATGCGCTCTCCATTCACTGATCTTCGATCGGCCCAATATCCACCGTCGATTCCATTTTCCGATCCAACGACTATCGGCGCGTCGCTTAATCGCCCATCGGCGTATCACAATTCTATCTCCTCTGTCCCTTGACCTCTCTCTATTGTAGTATGCGATTAGATCTTGGCCATTGATTTGGTGCTCGATCCGACAGTTGTCGCTAGCCCGATCAATCAACTTGCGCGACAAACCTCAACCGTTGAACTACTCGCATTAGATCCGACAACTGTTAGGGATTTCGGGTGGACAAGTAGCACGAGGATTAACCGCCTAAAAAGTGGTTTCCTCTCTCCTCCTCGCTGCTATGTGTTGCATGATGAGCGGCATCGGGTGCTCACCCTTCAATACCACTTAAGGATTTGAGGTCGCCCGAAACACCACTTTTACTATTGCAAAACCATTTTCCCCGCGAATTAACTCCATGCTCTTTCACCATTACTGTCTGTCGATCTGAAAGATCCGACGGTTCCTGTTCCTTTTTGTCTACGACGTTGATCTTCTGCTTATCGATGGATTTATGCTTAAACCCCAGTTTCTTTTCCATACTCTGTCTTTACACAAAACACTCATATATTGACTTATTTAAATAGGCCACCATTCTATATTTTTCAGGTCTGTCTGTAGAATTAACCTACATACAGTTTCCAGCACGAAATCTATAGGATGATGGAGTTCAGGGCAAACTTTAGTCAGGTTCCTATCATCTTGCCTGCTATTTACCACTTCCTACTTCCCTGTGATTGGTCCACTTTCTTTTGTTCCCATTAGTTGTCTCTTTGCTTATTTCTCATGCTTTGAAAGTACTCCCTATCTTTGGTAGCCTGTCTGTGACAGTCTTTGTGCAATCTCCCTGGGGGAGTCGACATCCAGTCATATCTTCTATTACTTTTTGAATAGATTACTCCTTCATTTGCCAAAAGATCCACTAACCTGTTGGCTATTCTGCACACATGAACAAAATTTAGGGTCCTTAGGGCTCTCAAGTGGGATCGTATACATTGATAGAACTGCAATAATCTCCAACGTTTCGACACTCTTTTTGGTGTTGTGCCATTGCATATTTTCTTGACCAAATTAATTATCAATTCGGAGTCAGCTTCAATGATAGTATTATGTAAATTTGATTCAATCAAGATTTCTAGGCATTGCTCTAGGGCCATGAGTTCTGCCATATTATTAATTCCCCAAATGACTATGAAAGATGACTTTATGTATCCCTACTCATCTCTTATGACTCTACCATAACCAGCCACCCTAGGGTTTCCTTTAGAGGCTCCATCTATATTGAATTTCAAAAAACCATGAGGGAGAGGTTGCCAAAAGTCCTTATCTATTGATATATGACTTACAACCTTGCTTATGCCCTGGGGGAAAGGCACCTGTAGACCCAAATGTAATAGTATTTGTGCATCCTGGGCTTGAGGTGGGCTCTCGGGGGGTTTCTTTAGAAGGGTTCCTACAATCTCATTGAGTTGTCTAATGATCTGAGCTATGATGCTCCGGGATAAGCCAGTTTTGTTCTTGAAAATCCTATTGTTGCGTTCTTTCCAGGCATCCCAGATTAGAAAGCCTGGAACCAGAGTCCAAGCTTTGTTGATTATTTCATTTTTAGAGAAGTTTATCCTCCAATTCTTCGAAGTGCCAGTAATGCTAAAATTGTCCCTATCCGTTTGTTTGAAGATTGAAGCCACCCAATTCCACAAGGTGGAGGTGAATGGGTAGAGGTTGAGTAGATGTTCCATTGTTTCTTTTTGTAATTCGCATAACTGGCATCTAGATGGATCGGCTGCACCTATTTTCCGAAGGTTTTCCCAAGTCAGAATTTTTTTATGTTGCACCAACCACATGAAAAGCTTGATTTTCATCCAGTGCTGGTTCTACCATACATCCTTCCATACCTTATCAGGGTTTGGAAAGTCAAGCCCTAGGGCCATTCTCTTGGCTTCTTTGAGGTTGAAGTTGCTTCATTGTTTCTTCCCCATCTCAGTTGGTCTGACGAATTTGATGTCAAAATATTTCTCTGTTCCAAGAACACTGCAAGAGCTTCTGCCTGGGCCTTCAAAGGGGTTTCTTCACTATATACTAGGTCCTTCCATATTCTCCATTTTCCCTTGTTCCTAGCCTGATCCCAGAAGTCATTTACCTTGAGTAAACCTTTGTTGTTAGTGTCATTCTTGAGATTGGCTAGTTCTTCTCTTAACAGGTTAGGTTCCTGTTGCCAGTTGTCCTCCCAAAACCAAGCTAGGTTCCCATCTCTAATCTCCCAAAAACTGTGTTTTTGAACAATGGCTCTATTCTCCCATGGTTTGTTCCAAATGTGGGGGGCTTCGATGAGCCAAGACATTGGAATGTGATCCCTTTCTTGCCAATTATTTGCATACTTCTGTTTCCAGTCCTTGGCCCAAGGGGTTACCGATTCCTTTACCCATCTCCACCATAGCTTTTCCCCCAAAACTTTGCTTAGGGTTTCAGGGTCACGAAGTCCCAAACCTCCATGTGTCTTAGGTTTACAGATCTTATCCCGTGCTACCAAAGCCCATTTATTTTTCTCTTCCCCTTTGCCCCAAATAAAGTCTCTTTGGATATTTTTGATGCGTTGCACAACTCCTTTAGGAGAAGGAAGGGCTGAAAACATGAAGATGGGAATAGTTTGTAGGAAAAATTTTGTTAGCACTAGCCGTCCTACTAAATTCAAAGACCTGCTTGTCCATTTCCGGACTTTGTCCTGGAGTTTATTAGTGACTGGCTCCCCAACTGCCTTGTTCAGAGGTTTGTCCATTAGAAGTATTCCCAGATATTTGGCGGGTAGCTGTTCTCTTTGAAAGCCGAGAATTCTGTTGAGGTTTCTCTGAATAGCAATGTCAGTATTAAAAAAAAAAAATCTTTGATTTGGTAAGGCTTACCTCTATACGAGCAACCATAGCAAATTCGTTCAAGATTTTCTTGAAAGCTTTAGCTTCCTTGACCGTGGGTGTACCCTACAGCATAGTGTCATCCATAAATTGTTGATGAGACAAGGCATCCCCATTTAGGGTGAGTTTGAGACCCTGGATTTTTCCTTCTTCTTTAGCTGATTTGATCGCATTGCCTAAACCTTCCATCATAAGAATAAAGAGGAAGGGGGAGAGCGGGTCTCCTTGTCTGAGGCCTCTTAAAGGCCTAAAGGTTTTGGATGGTGAGCCATTAGGCAGGATTGAAAAACTAGTTCTAGTGACAAGGGCCATTACCCATCTTATCCAGTTGTGGTCAAAGCCATATGCTTTTAGTACTTCCCTGATGTATGCCCAGCTTAGCTTATCATAAGCTTTCGCTAGGTCAAGTGGTATGATCATACCTTCTTGCTTATTTCTCTTGAGAGAATGAACCACCTCGTGAGCTTGAATGATGTTATTTAGAATTTGTCTTCCTTCCACATATCCAGTTTGCTCCTCAGGCACAAGAGTTGGAAGAAGGGGCTTGAGCCTGTTTGCAATTACTTTGGATATAATTTTGCACACCAAATTGCATAAAGATATGGGTCTAAATCTATCTGGTGTCATAGCTTTTTCCTTCTTTGGAATCAAAGTAATGAAAGAGGCATTAAGCGCCCTCAAGACAATTTTGTCTTTCCTCAAGTCCTCCACCACCTCAAGGATATCTTGTTTGACTATTTCCCAACATGCTTTGAAGAAGTCTACATTGAACCCATCCGAGCCTAGAGCTTTCCCATTTTGCATCTCTTTGATGACTTTGCTGACCTCCTCTTCAATCACTGGCCTGTTAAGATTGTAATTGTCCTCTTATTACAAGCTTAGGAATGTGCTTTGTGAAGTTGTTGATATATTGTGATATGTCTATGAGAGGCTCCTTTGCTATGCTTTGGAAATGTTGTACCAGAGCAGATTCTATTTCTTTGTGGGTGTTGAGCTGTTTTCCTTGAGTATCTCTGAGTTTTGAAATCCTGTTATGAGACCTGTGATCCATGGTTGACTTGTGAAAAAACTTTGTGTTTCTTTCTCCTTATTTTATCCATTGCACTCTCGATTTTTGTCTCCAAAAGATCTCCTCTTGCTTGTATTTGTCTTCCCATTCTTGTTGAATAGAGTCAGATTGTATTTTCCTTTCCTCGGTAAAGCCATCTGTGATGAGGACATGGTTAATTTCCTGTAGTTTCTGTTCAACTTCTTTTTTGGCTTTGAAGATATTGCTAAACTCATTTTTGTTCCACTCTTTAAGCCTGTGTTTGATGTGTTTCAGTCTCTGATGCAGAAGGAACATATTAGCTCCCTGAATGAGCATATCTTCTGCCCAACATTTTCAAATATTGCTGATGAAGTCAAGGTGGGTGAGCCAAATATTTTCAAACCTAAAAGGTCTGTTTCTCGGAGTGCCTATAAAAGAAGCTTCAAGTTGGACAGGCCAATGATCCGAGCCTCCAAAAGGGAGGATTAAAGTAGACAAGTCAAGGCCTGTGAGAATGAGGTCCTCAGAGATTATGAATCTATCTAGTTTAGATGCAACTTGAGAAATCCCTCCCTACTTATTATTCCAGGTGAAGGTACCATTTTTTGTCTCCATATCCACTAGTGTCATGTCACTTAGGAAGTTCTGAAAGGCTATGGAGTCTCTGCCTAGTGTTCTGGTCCCTATATCTCACAAATTATATAAGATTATAACTAAATCTCCCGCTTCTATAAAATTAGATAAGTGAGAATTGTCACAATATAGTGAAGCTAAATTCCTTAAAAAAATAATTACTCAATTGTGAGGTCTTTATTGTTTTATTACATAGACATGAGGCTAGATGTAAGAGCATCATAATTAATTCCTAATTTTTTTTAAGCCACTTCATTTTCTAGTGGGTATGATTGTTCAAATACCAAACCATAACCTTATTGGCTTAAGGCCCATTTCCCATTCTCAAGTTATAATATTTACTTGGGATCGAAATTGTACTCAACCTCAAACGTTTTCTCTAAATACCTCAACCACTCCACATTCAAGTGTCCCTTGTCTCCCTCAACTGTGCAATAGTGTTGGATTGCTCATCTTCAAGATGAGACCATGATGGAACCAATATTTAGTTATATGGGTTGAGATTTGGAACTTAGATACCATTTTATTTAAGTTATCTCCTTCCATTAATTCATCGCGGGTAGAGGAGAGTTTGGTTAACTTATAAATATAGGATTACAAATATTTATTATCAGAGGATTGAAAATATGGTCTTACTTATGGATTACTTCAATTTACATCAAACATGGGCTTATTAAAGATGCTCTGAAATAATGTCTTTATAGCATCAAAATGGGCACTGAAGCCAATCACTTAATGTCCTCCATTCCCTTGGCACATGTCAATGTTAGATATCTTTAGTGAGGCACATATATTCATGATGGAATTAATATGGTTTCGACTCAGGCATATTTGTGGCAAATTTCACTATGCTGATTGAAACAAAATGGTGGATGTAAACGGTTGGAGGGTATGTCACAAGATGTTGAAGAGGAGGTTGTAAGTCTAGGTGAAAAACTTGTGAAAATGGTTTACATAATGTCATTGGTTCATGACTTAAATCAAGGCACTTTAAAGTAAACCTATAGAAATTTGGATCCATTTGGTTTCATCTTAAATGTGAAAGTTCTCTACTCTCAAATGAATTATAAGATTCATTTAATTGTGATTTTTATCAGAGTGAATAGGTAATTTCCATAATTGTTTTGAGGAAAGTACATATTGGACTTGGTCTCTTTATCATAGGTGAACTATAAATCAACTCACTGGTTTAAAATTGACAAGTGGAATTCATTGTATTGTTTAGTAGAGCCATTATTCTCCATTCCAATTGGGGACAATTTACTACTATTATCAAATCCATGTTTTGTGTTTGAGGAAAATATGGATTATTTGGAAATACTTCTTGATAATTGGTAACAAAATTTCCATGGTTTTAGATCCATGGGGATAATTGTGTTAATATGTGGTGACCTCCATGCTTTACACCTTGATTTGATGAGAATGGAATCCATGGTAGCATGTCATGATGAATTGTTTTTTTTTAACATAAAAAGTAATGGGTTTCATATTAATAAACCCAGATTAGGGACCAAAATTTTCATCCTAGGTCTTCGAGTGCTTCTACTTATATTCCCTCGATCACTGCACCAAAGTCATGTTGAATACTTTTGTCTATCCATCTATCTATGGATGAAATGTTGTAGACATCTTCAATTTCGTGTATGTCTTCTCCCACAATGTAGTGCAAAATGAACTAAGAAATCTTGTGTCCCTATCTAAAATGATTCTCCTTAGTATCCCAAAGTGCACCCAAACCTATTCGAAGAACAATTTTGTTGTTTCTTTCCTGTTTATGGTGTTTTTAGAGGGCATCATAACACACATCTTACTGAAACTTTCAACTACCATGAACAAGTAGTCATGTCCCTTCCTAGTTGTCGGTTAACCTCCCAAAAATTCCATGGAAACACTTTCGTAAGGATGAGTGGGTACATGTAAGGGATGATGTAGATCCCGTTTCCTATTTCGAGGCTTGCTGACCGTAAAAAAGCATGCATCCTCTTATGAGCCTAGCTACCTGCTATTGCATCTTGGGCCAATACACATACCTCTACAATTTGGTCACTATATTACCTACACCAAAGTGCCTTGCAACCTTAGAGGTGTGAACCTCTCTAATTAGCTACAATCGCTCACCTTTAGGAACACGTGACTTATCCAACCTATAGGGAAATCCATCCTCGAGAGGGTAGTCAATGGTTCTATCACCATCGTGCACATGACTCCAACTCTACAATTGTTGAAACACCTCCCTGGAGTTCTCATCCTCTATATATTCCTATCTATATGCATCATGGGTGAATGGATCCATGTGCATCAGAGTTCCCAAAGCTGTGATATTTGATGTGGGTGGCCTTGAGAGAATTTTGGCCAACTTGTTTGTGCTACCCTTCTTATACTTAATCACTAAATGTAACTACTATAGAAACCCCATCCACTTGTAATGGTTATTGTAGCTTACATTAGGCCTGTAGGTACCGTAGTGGCTATTGATCTATCTATATTACTGTCTCCTTTCCCATTAGATAGTTCTTGCACTTCTTCACATATTGTGATAGGGCATAAATATCCTAATTGTATGTAAGGTAGTTAAAAAATGCCCCATCAAATACTTTTGAAAGGTAGCATACAGGGCTTCCTCCCTGCATCAATATCTCTCCCATAACATACCCACTATGATATATCTCAACTTCAAAGAGCTATTGCAAGTTTGGTAATGCCATAATTGGTTCTTGACTGATCATCTTCTTTAGCTCCTTGAAGTCCCTCTACTAACCCTTTCCCCACTTGAAACTCTTTCCACTTGCTATTATGGCATGGAGTAGTGATGCTACCACTAAAAATGAGGCTGTGAATTTCCTCAATTACTATGCTACCCTAGTAAAAATCCAAACCTTAGAAATATTAGTAGGCACCATCCATTTCATGATGGTATCCATCTTAGAAGGATCTATCTTTAGTTCTCCTCCACCTATCACATACTTCAGATAAATCAAAGACTTTTGTGCAAACTCACACTTATTGAGATTTGCTTGTAGCTGGTGCATTTTTAATGCCTATAGCACCTGCATCAAATGCGATATTTTCTCCTCCTAGGTAGCATTGTATACTAGTATATCATCCAAATAGAAAATAACAAGTGAATCTATAAAAGGGTGTAGTACATCATTGATTAATCTCATAAATGTATCTGATGAATTGCACAGGAAAAATGGAATAACTAACTTACTCATAAGAACCTTGCCTAGTTTTAAAGGTGGTCTTCAAGGTATCTTCTTCTTTGATTCGAAGATGGTGATATCCAGACTTTAAGTCCAACTTGGTGAAGTATTTTCCTTATTGTAACTGATCTAGTAAATCGGTTATCCTAGGAAGGGGGTACCTATTTGTTGAGAGTGATCTTTTTCAACACCCTGTAATCTATACACAACCTACCAAGCCCCATCCTTCATTGCGATAATGATGATGGGTGATACTTATGGTGATGTAATTCCTTCTTAGGTGGTAACCCTTTAGGCTCCTGGAACATGCCCCTATGTGCCTATAACAACTCTTCTAGTTGTTGTTTCTATTTCTTAGTACACCCCTCCAAGGATGCCTCACATCTTACTGACTCTTGTACATACTAATTTTCTCTTAAAAATAATAAAACATACCTCTTACTGGAACTGATCAATTTCTTGGATTATTTGGTACTTACCAGCGAAAGTTTTGACTTGCCTTTGTGCACATTGATCATGAACGATTTTCATCCTTGACAAGCCAATACCAATTGGCTCTCTACATGAATATTTCATCTCACATGTACATGTAGCGACTTCCTATTGGGATCCAATTTTTTATTATTATATAGTTTTAAGTAAAGATAGTACCATGAAGTAGGAATGAGAAGTGCAAAAAGGGTGAGACATCATGTAGCAGAGGGATGGTGTAGGGAGTATAGGTGCAATAGAGGGCTAGCACTAGGAGCAAAGCCTCAACAAAGGGCTAGCGCAGGAAGATGAAGCATAGCATAGGGCTGGAAGAAGGATCAGGGTGTGGTGAAGATGAACGCAACATAGTAACAAGAGGAAACCAGAAAAAGGAACAAGAAGACGCATGCAGAAGATAACAAACGTTAGGATCTTGCAGATGGAGGAGACAGACAAGAAGGTCATGGACACTTAGCAATAGCAAATATTTTGAGACTGGAAGCAATGGGAAGAGTGGATTTGAGACTAAGTAAGAGATATTTTTGGACAACTAAACCAAGCATGGGATAGCTTAGCATGAATCGAGAAAATATCTCAATAGTCGGGGAAGCAACTAGGCCAAATGGATGGAAAGTGGGAGACTTTCACAAGGGATTTTGAGCATAATAAAAGGGCCAATCCAAGATAAGGGAGGATTGACTGATGACCATTAGTTGGTTGTTGGTTATATGATGATTGTTAGTGTTTTGTAATTCGAGTCAAAGTTGATCTGTGTACCAAGGGTTGGGTTAGTATGGTTGAAGACTAAAGTCTAGTCTACCGCCGATCATTAGTGCTAATGTAACTAATGTTATTTCTGGAATATATTAAGGTTGCTATGGATAGTATTGAGTCATGTATTGTTGGTACCGCAGGTAGCTATAGAGCTCGATACTCTGATATGTATAAATCTGGATACCTATATATATATATATATATATATATATATATATATATATATATATATAAGCTGGTGTTACCAAGATTACTGTGCTTCTCTTATGGATTTGGTTTGTAGTGGACAAGCTTCATGTTCTTTCTCTTTCTTGGTATAATTGTGTGAACATATTGATGGATGTTACAACTATATACACATTTTTTATATGTTAAGCATGAATTTATCTATCTTCTGTCATGGAATTACATTGTCATTATGGCTCTTTTAATTAGTTCCAATGCTTGTATGGATATTATTCTTTTTCATGGTCGCTTATAGCGATGATGTGTTTCTATACGGTCCTATAAAATTGAGGCTATTGAGCCCTCTTAGGTAAGAACAAGTGTCTTTTATCTGTTACTGTTGGAAGTGTCAGCCAATATGACTTGTAAAGGGTGGTCATATAAATGTTTCATGTATGTCAAAGTGCTAAAGGCTCACCAGGTCAAGTCACACTACACATTGTTATGTCAAGTTTGCATGATAGTTAGGAAAACGAATGTTTGGCTGTATGCATAGTGTGCAGTAGAAGCAAGGTAGGGTAGTATGTGTCTGTTAGAAGTAGCATGTCACAACTTCAAGACAATCTTGCTAGACTATGAAAACCTGGTTCTTACAGTCACCCATTATCATCTTGGGTGAGAATTTACTCAATCTATGGGTGTTTTTGAAAGGGCTAATGCTAAGTGCGCATTTTTTGGACACCATGTTACATATCCCAAGTCTGTCAGTATCCCGTGTGCCAACAAATGGTTCCATTGTTGGGACTAGGATGGATGCTTGATGGGATTGTCTTTTAAGAATGTGGAAACCTTGGAACCCTGACAGACAGGAGATCACTCACTGGCTCAAGTGGAAGGAACACGAGTTCACTACAAAGAAATCAAAGATAAGGGCCAAAGCATGGAAAAACGGTTGTAGAAGTATGTGTGTATTGATTTTCATGAAACCTTCTTTGTATAATTTACTAATATATTGACAAAGTGGGTCTAAAGGTTAAAGGATAATAATCCCACATGTCAGTGGGATAGGCCAAGGAGATGGATGCTTGAAGAGGTATGCCAATTACATGCAATAAACAATTAGATTTCACATGTTGTTGATTTTTGATTTAAAAGTGTGTTAGAGGGGTATATTGTGGAGTTCGCGATAGTCAATGGTATCCTATACTATAGAGGAATGAAAGTTTCTCAGGGGGCCAAGAGGTAGATTTATAAGATCATATTACAGTTGTTCATCAGGATGTTGTTGTATGATCATAGTGTTTTACCATTGGAATCGATAACCATGAGCTGCTGAATAGCCTGTGCAAACAGGGAAGTGGGGAGGATGTAGGAGATGGTCTGAGGAATGAGGGACAAAAACGAGGAAACAAATGGCAGTGGAAGTTTTTAGTGGGTTCTAAATTTTTCATAATATAAAAATGAGAAGATGATGTAGTAGGATAGCTACAAGGATGGCACACTCAAGAGCTAAAGAAGTTATCAATGAGGTGACATGGAAGGAGGTTTGTTAGCGTTGGTACCTATTGGAAGAAGGAGCTTAGAGGAAGGGGCTAGGAGGGGACATTGTAGGATGTGAAGTAGTACCAATGACCAAAGTTATGAAGGTAAACAATTTGGTATGCCACCTATGGAGGCAGGAGAGAGAGATCAGCTGAGCCCACACACGACAAAGGATTTGGGAATGGAACTACAAGACCAGATCATCACTAGGGTTGAGCTCACCACCCCATGCACATTTACAGATCAAGAGGTAATCACTCAACACACTCATTCAACTAGTATAGGATTTCATCATAATTAGGGGGAGGAAATAATAGTAGTAGTGGGGTTGGACCGGTTGTAGGAGAAACAACACAAAATATTTAGATTTAGAGTGGTGTGCAGACAGGTGCACAAATTTATAGCAATACAATAAGTGCGAGAGGGAGTACTTCATTTTGGAGTACCGCACATACTACCATTGTAGGTGTAGATCTAAGAATGCCTATGTTTCACGGTGTTGGGACCGAAGACCTAGAACAACCCTTGTTTGTGTGTGAAGTTGTTTGGACAACTAAGAAAGTTTAGGATGAGGCTACCAACAACTAGAATCTGTGTTCAACGGTCATGCATTGACATGGTATATGCAGTATAAGAGCATGAAGCCATCTAGAAAAAATAATAGTTTGGTGGATATTAAGCAAACACTAATCATGGAGTTTTAGAAGCCCAAGTCAGATTCCTAATGCATCACAAAACTCAAAGAGATTAAGCAGAGTGTGGGAGAATCGGCATGGGACTTTGGCCAATGGTTTAAGGTGTTAAAGGATAAGTTGGGGTTCAAAATTTGAGATGTGTAGCACAAATAATGGATTATTACCAATTTGCTGTCACATATTAGAATACCATTGATGCAACAAAGGTTTGGCATGTAGTCAGAAGCTCTGGAGCTGGCATTAAAATTGGAAGCCTCACTAGCAAGAGGAAGTGAGAATAACAGGATGTTGCATGTGCAATGCTAATTGGACGCGCCAATCTCACGTACCTAAGACTTGTCAAAGGGGAAGGAAAAGTGGGAATAAATATGGTGTACCATTTTCCTTGCATTTTCTGGATGAAGGGTCACCATAGGAAAAAATGCAAGTTTTTGACTGATTATATGGAAATTGGTGCAACAAATACTCTTGTGTAGGGAAGGGGAATTTGGTGTCAAATATGGAAGGTATGGGGCCATATATCGTCTAGTTTCCCGATGATTCAAAAATATGAGGCTACAACCTGGACTTTATTCTATGACTTCCATAAATCAGTTGGGCATGATATTCATCATTGCCAGAAGGAGCAGATGTCGCGACAAATGGACTCAATCAGCTTGGGTATGTTCAAGGTGGAGAGTATAATTAGCAAGGCCGAGGATGTGGCATGGGAGCTAGGGGACTTGGAGGACCTAGTAGGAGAAGAGAAGGATTTGGTTGAGGAAAAAGTGTTATAATCTATTATAATTATGGATGGTAGGGATAATTGGCTTGTGATTGCACTAATCCATGTTGTATGTGTATTTATTGTAAGTCTCTAGACCATCTAACAGAGAAATTCCCTCAACTAATCACCAAGTGGTAGGAAAAGGGAGGGCCCAATGTCCAAATGATAGTGGTTGAGCCACACAAAGCCCAACGACAGGTCGGTGCAATAACCCGAGAAGTTACTAAGATGAGGGATGACGCCACTATATCTCGAGAAAAACAACCTCAGTAGGTAAGGAAACCTCTTGAACTGCGAAGTTCAATCTTGCTAAGGAAAAGGCCACATACATGGAGGCTTGATGGGAAATAATTGCGGAAGAATGGGACCAACCAAAGTCTAAGCGTGAGGTAGCTATGCTGAAGATATTTGATAATACCATAAGTAGGGGGCGAAGGAACATACGAGACCCTGTCCATAGTCTACTGTAGATCTATTTGGAGTTGGTAAAAGATCTTCAGGCATTAACAATGTAAACTTTGAAATGGAAACTATAAACTCAAAACGAGAACTGTAGCCAAAAAGTCCCCCAAAAACATGAAAAATCAACTCAAAAATGAAAAGTGTTGATGCTTGAATAACACTTTTTTTTTCTAGAGTAAATTTTCAACATGTTTTAAAAATGGCAGTGAAAACCAATTTTTTGTGCAAAAATTGTGTAAAAAACTCCCTGAAAATGAAAAATGTTGATGTGTTGATATTGAAATAACATCTGGTTTTTTGTTTTTTGTTTTTTTGCTTTTTTGTTTGTTTGTTTGAAAAAATGGCGTAAAAGATTTTATCACGACTTGGAAAAACAATACAATTTCA
>APFE031238301.1:0-12176 GCA_000404065.3 Pinus taeda
TTGCCAATGTAAAAATAACTCAACGATCCTCTAGAGTCTCTAAATGATCTTTTGATAGAATTTGGGGCAATCTATAAGCTATCTCTAAATGATCTTTAGATAGAATTTGGGGTAATCTATATGCTATTGAGTAAGAGAGAACAAAGTTGTATAGTTTGATATTGAATATGTTGTGAATTGTTTTAAATATTTATCTTTTCTTCCCACCTTATGTTCTGTAAAAAGAAATAAAAAGAATTAAGGTTTGTTAAATGAAAAAAAAATTCAGTATCTAAATTCTTTAGAATATTTGATGTTTACCAAAAATTATGAGTGCCAAAGTGAAACTAAAGTTCTTCCTTTGTAAGCAGAAATAAGTTTAAGAGAAATACTACAAAGAGGGTGTGAAGAAGAGATTACAAAATAAAAAGTGCAAAAGAGGAAAGCGCGTAAATTTTGTTAAAATCCTACAGACCAAAAATAACACATAAGCATGGAGATGAGGTCGGATGATCACACATCGGGAAACATTTAATTGAAATATAGGTGATTGTAATTTGTGACATAACATGTGCTTGAAATATCTTTTGTTTTGATAGGATTTTGACTTTTGAATGTAATATATTAATTACTGTATGTTTTTTTTCATTGCTTTGTGCAGAACAATGTTCCAACAAATATTGTTCCAGAAATACATCTATAAGGAACACAATCTTTGTTTGTTCCTTAAGTCCAACCCCTACCAATTAACTACCAAAAGTCATTAAACCATGAGAACAATGAACACTTTAACTACAATTTTCAAAATTTAGTTGTTTCGCTAAAAGAACAATTCATTAAAATCTTTGTTTCCTTGGATGTTGTGCATTTCCTAGTTTTTCATGTGTTGCAAATATTGTTGGTATTAAAATTATTTGGGAACATTCTTTTTGCATAGAGGGCATTCATGGAAGTGGAAACAAAAAGTGTTGCAGAAATTATGGAAAAGATGTAATTATGCAAAAAAGGCACAATGATGTGATTCAATAATTTGCGGCATCTGATGTTTTTGCGAATAATAGAACTAGCATTTGCACCAGATGTTGCAAAGGAAACGCCGTAAGGCATAAATTGAAGAACACAAATACAACAAAAGAATACTTTGATAAAGAATACAAATATATTGAATGCTCAAATCAATGCCCCATTCACTGGAACCACTTAGTAGACATATCTATCAACATTATGATTATACACAATGATCAAGAAATTTCCCATATACAAACAACACCTTCCACAACAACCTTTTGTCACATCCACATCTTAAAAAATGCCTTGGAACGTGATTGGAATCTCCCATATTGTCTTTTTCATTATGCAGATAAATCTTCCATATTGCTATTTTCATCATGAATATTGTTAGTTCATTGTTGTAAAGTGTTGTTGTGTTAAATTCAATACTATAAGTTCGACAAGTGAAAAGCATTCCTCAATTAGCATAATATGCATTTTTCTGTCACCATGTATTTTTCAGTCAAAGAGCACAAGTAACAGATTAACATGTATTTTCATAGAGCCAAGCAATCTACGCCTTATCTATAAAGTAACAAAAACATTTTGGAATAAGTTTAGTATTTCAAGCGGTGGGATTAAAGGAAGACACTGAAAAGGTCAGTCGGTGGATATTGGAAAATGGATTCAGAGTGATTGCTATTGTGGGTATGGGAGGACAGGGCAAAACCCTTCTGGTGCAAGAGGTATTCAACAACCAAAATGTTCGAGACAGTTTCGACCAATTTGTGTGGCTTACAGTATCACCCAAATTTGTCATTGAAGTGTTGTTGCTATCGACGTTCAGACAGATAAAAGCGTCTGAGGAAAAAGAAGGGGGTGTAAAGGGAATTCACGGCAGAATTAACAAATATTTTGAAGGAATGAATAAAAATCTAGAACGAAGACATTGTTTATTTGTTTTAGATGACTGTGTTAGATCTAAGTCATACTTCCATCCAGTCATTGTCCACGTCTATTGGGAACTTAAAACATTTGAAGTTCCTAAATTTATCCAAAACAAACATCAAAAAGCTGCCCAACCGCTTGAGTAGTCTGAAGCGTCTCCAATTTCTTGATGTTAGTTGGTGTCAACAGCTGTCTAGCATGCATTTGGGGGTTGAAGCCCACAGATATATAGTGTATCTCAATGTGAAGGGCTGTAGAAAGATCAGACATTTAAACACATATACAGAGACCATAAAATTGATTTGATACAAGAACGACTATGGCAGGGTAAGCAACATTACATGCATACTTAATTATAAGACAGACGAACCTGAAGGCCAACACCACTACATTACAGTTCTAACTTGATAGTGCCATAATACTTCAAGTCTACTTCTTTGCTGCATTATTCCTATTACCAAAATTAGCAGCAGCTTTGGTTGCGCTGTCAAGAACCCCAGCAACCATTAGTGCTCCTGTTGCAAAATAACTATTGTTGACAGGTGTTGTTCCTGCATTGCAAGCTGCATGCCCAGCTGTAATCAAACCTGCTTTTGACATCTTTCCGAAGAATTTGCCAAAATCTGCCACCTTTGCTGCAACAATGTCCATCACTTGATACTTCTCGTCTAACTCTTTGGCTTTGCCTAAAGTATCCTTTCCTAGGGTATAACCTTTTGAAAGCATTGTTGTAACCACTTTTACTGCCTAGTCAGCAAAATGGAACAGAAAATCTCAGTTGCTTATCAAGGACTTCAAACTGTCCAATAACAATGAGATTGGGCCCGAGTTCAATAAGTGAGCATTACAAAATTGGGAAAAATGATTTTCTCAATTTGAAGTCCTTGATAAGCAATATGGAAGATTTATCTGCATAATGAAAAAGGCAATATGGGAGATTCCAATCACGTTCCAAGGCATTTTTTAAAATGTGGATGTGACAAAAGGTTGTTGTGGAAGGTGTTGTTTGTCTATGGGAAATTTCTTGATCATTGTGTATAATCCTAATGTTGATAGATATGTCTACTAAGTGGTTCCAATTAATGGGGCATTGATTTGAGCGTTCAATATATTGGTATTCTTTATCAAAGTATTCTTTTGTTGTATTTGTGTTCTTCAATTTATGCCTTACAGCGTTTCTTTTGTAACATCTGGTGCAAATGCTAGTAAATAAAATGATAAATACAAATGGATGTTGACTAATAAAAATAAGAACAAAGTAGTATATATCCATAGTATTAATTAATTTTCTTCCTAGATCCTTGAAATGAACACAGGCTTATTTTTCACCCTTATTATGACATCATAGATTGGGTGGTTTGGTGAGTTGCATTTATGTTTTTTAATCCCTATTTTCGTATTGTGACACGATATATTTGGTTAGGTTAGTATTAGGTTAGTATAACTGCTCAATACATTTTGTACAGAAGCCATGGTGTGGGATTTTGATTTTAAGCATTTATTGGTTCAGGACCTAAGCTTCATTGGCCAAATTTGGATAAATGTTAAGTCAATTACCACGTTTTGTTGTATGAGCAGATATTTATCTGGTCTTGAAGAGGTACTATGAATAATAATTTTTTATGTTCCAAGAGGTACTATGAAGAATAATTTTTGATGTTCCAACTAGTTTAGTAGGCCGTAGATCGTTTAGAGGGTTAGTTAAGTTGGTTTAGCCCCTGTTGATTAGGCACTATTGTTAACTCTACTATTGAGACATTATTGTTAACTCTGCTATTGAGAGGTCACATATTCAATTCTTTTGACACTCTTGAGGTTAGGCTATGTTGTTGACTTGGCAGGAAGTGGTCCCTTTGGGTGGATTTGGCTGGTACAAATATCTTGTGGAGGTAGTGGTCACTGATCTGGTCTCTGGGGACTATCAGATCTAATCTATGATCTCTGGACCATGAACCAGATACCGCCTAGAAAAATAAAATAGGTAGTGGATACCCACAGAGAGAAAAACATAGTAAATAATGTATGGAAAAATAAAATAGGTAGTAGATACCCAAATAGAGAAAAACATAGTAAATAATGTATGTGTTTTTCTTGATTGATGTTGTGTGTTTACATTAGTAACTCATATTACCGAGTCAATAATTTTTTTTCTCTCCTTAGTGTTAATTTGATAGTCCAAGTGTACCCTCCTTTTTCTAATTTGTAGTCGGATAGAGATAATTTTAGTCGAGCTGTCTATGCAGTACACGTTATATTATCAACAAGATTGAGTAGAGTTTTTTTGGGTGAGAAATTCCTCCTTTGATGATGGTAATGTTTATAACTAAGTTTTTGAAACAGCTAAAAACTAGTATTTTCTGGGCTTTGTAATGACTAGGTTAGGTAAAGTACTCTTATATCAAGAATTTGAAGCAACCAAAGCTTTTTTCCAAGGGAAAAATTGAATTTTTTTATTAAGAGGATAAAGTTTTACATACGTAAGATGCGGTAAGAATTCATGATCAAGACTGAATCCAAGAATTCATGATCAAGACTAAATCCACAATACGTAAAAACTGAATATTGGCATGTACCACTAAAAACAGTTGCTGTAATATGTAAAAAGTGAGAGCATAGCGTACTGAGAAAAGTGGAAAAACATCACTTAATACCAAAAAGCACAAAAAAACACATAAATAGTCTGATACCATATAAATGCGTCTCTCTGAGCATTGGAGAAAACCTGTTCATATCAAAAAATAATTGGTTAAAGTTCATCATAGTCTGAAGGACATATACAACAAACACATAAACACTGCATATAACAACTAACATTGGCATGTACCACTAAAAACAGTGGTTGTGAGAGCAAAATGAAACCACATCTGACAACCATTAACCATTTGGTGGTTGATACTTCTCGATGACCTGCCCATTCACTGATTCTGTTATATGCCAGACGTCCAGAGCCTGTTGTAAACCTTTTTTAGAAAGGAAATCCGGTTCAGCGTTCTTCTCTGTGAAAATTTGAGAGAAAAATCAACAAAACCAGATTTTAAGCATGAAATTTATTCTAAAATAGGAACTGAAATAAGATTTGACAACGCTGCACATTGTTTATCCAATTTATTTGCACATTGTTTATTGAATTTATTGCATTCAGAGTCACCAAAAATCTGAACCAACACAAAAGGAGTTTAAGAATTTATACCAATGCCCACAGAGGTTTTGAGAGATCTGTGATCATTAACATGAATGAAAATGCCAGCCCTACATCTATCCTGTGCATGAGAGGTGCCACCAAAATAGGCAAGGAACATACAGTCTGATTTATTCTTTGCGGATGTTCCTTTGGATTAGAGAGGGGGTGGTTTGAGGAAGCAATTAAAAAATGGAGGTGCATTGCACTGCAAGGGTAGAAACCTGATCTTGGAAAATTCCTTTGTTCTGGGCCAGCCATATACCTTAGCAGATAATGAGGGGTATGTTCTTAAAATGATTTTCATTTGAATTAAACCATCAATTTTGCCAAGTAGAACCATGCCAATTGAGTTTGATACCCAAAATATTCCCATGCGAGAACCACTTCCAACATGTTTAAAATCGGTTGCATCCAACTGGTCCCCGTGACCAGAAAATCCAGTACCTCCTTTTTCCAGGGTGATCAAATGCATTTCTTTGCAGCTTCTATTACAGACAAAACAAACCCCATCTAATTTAACAAATTTCTCTGCACACTTTTTGCAATAAATATGGCCACAAGTGCTGATTGCCATTAGTGTATGCCTGTTTGTTAGTGTATCTTTGCAACTAGGGTAAATAGAACTGGCCCCCAAAACCTCATATTTTTTATCATGTGGATCCTTGGTAAAAATAACTGCAAAAAGAGACTTCAACTTCAGTTTCTCTTTACCCTCTGGGCAGATTGTATCAAGTGAAGGTGCCTCAACTTTTGCTTGAGCCTCGGGAGTTGCTGATGGCAGCCAAAATGCTTTCATTGTCCAAAGAGCCTCCGTTTCAAATGAAGTCACTTTAACACTATTGGCCCCATGAAAACTAGTTTTGTCTCGAATGTGATTTTTGTCATTATATTGAGGTACAACACCATTGTTTTGCTGATCAAATGCATCAAGTTCCTGTTGCCTCTTTAACAACAACTTCTCTTCTTCCTCCTCCTTCTCCTGTTTTTGATGTGCTTCATAGCTTGCGAGTTTCCTGTCAAATCATACACCGATAACACCAGCAACTTACAATACCCACTCATAAAAAAATTAAATTGAAAACCTAAATATATCAGATATTTTGTACTCTCAACATTGAAGTGCCGGCAACCTAAACTAGTCATTCTACTGATAATGAATAGGGATAGAATCCCAGCAACACTCGTTTCTACCATGTAGTATCCAAACTTCTAGCTTAAACTATATGAAACAAATAATATGACCCCATAGTCAAAATATGCACAGTGACATCCAAAGCTCAAAGCAAATTAATGTCAATTGTGATCAAGCTCGGTACTATGATAACTGAGCCATACAAATGTCCAATTCCATTGAATCCAGATTAACTGTAACAAGAGCCATCAAAGCAGACTAATGTCAATTGTAATCTACCTTGGTACTATGATAACTAAGACATACAAATGTCCAATTCCATTGAATCCAAATTAACAAGAGCCATCAAGAAATAAATGGAATAATATTATAATCCTGTTGGCCATCTGATGCAGATCTGAAATTCCCAACAAATCAAAAGGTAGTGTCATTCATACAAAATGTAACCATATGATTCCTTCAAAGAAAATAACATAGACCTTGGACAGACATAAGAGCTTTATTCTCGCAGGTGGACCCAGGCAAAGAAGGCCTAGTAACCAGTCCAACGGGCTGCAGTCTGAAGCAAGTTGAAGCACTTGCAGTGATGATGACACGGTTAAAATGAAATTTCAAAAATAAATTGAAAATTTGTTGACAAATTCAAAAGAAGAGGTAAATGGAGCAAATCAAAGGCCGGATTCCCAAAAAGCAAAACGCTGCAACGCCGCCTGCAAATGATAAGGCCTCCAGACATTTCAATGAAGAAATCATTTAACCCTCCTTTTTCCAACACATAATTCAGATTATGGTAATACTGTGTTCATCTGCTATATTTCCAACACATAATTCAAATTATGGTAATACTGTGTTCATCTGTTATATCTCTTGATTCTAACCTTTAAAAAAATGAGTAAAGTCAAAACAAAACGCTGCAACCTCACATGCAAATGATAAGGCCTCCAGACATTTTAATTGAACCCTCCTCTTTTTTCTAGAAGATAATTCAGGATATCCTTCTCCACACCTTAAGTTGGGCCTGGAACGGTGCCTCAAAGGTTGATGTAGCTAAAAAGAAAGATAAAGCGTAATATGGCTACATATAACAGGAAATGTACCACAAAATACCAAAGATAGCTGAGACAATAAAATTTAGCACATGGGCAAAAAGCTAAACATGAGCTCTACCCTATCATTTATGGCCATCACCCTAGTTTCAGAGGGAAACGCCTTACCGCGTAATAATTTATTTATTGATTTATACTTTAATTTATTGGAAAAAAAATACTTCATTGAAGGGCCCGAATCGCCCTTGAATCTGGAAATTGATAGATTCGAGACTTGCTAGATTCGGGCTTTCGAGGTAATTTCGTTTCGACTCCTCGCTCCTTTGAGTTGACTAATGCTAAACTTTAACTTGCTGCTTGTAATGGACAAATTGGAAGTGCAAGCTTACTAGGCGTTATTTCTTCAGTTTTCCACTTCCAAACTGGAAAATGAAAAACTCGACAATTTTCTGGGTTTTCCTGCTGAAGCACATAATTCAATGTTTCTGCCAGATTTAACGAAATTTGCTAAGTAATAGCACAACTTCCATTGAAATTTCAAGTGTCTAGTGTTTGTTACGCCTCTTCAAATATTTTGGGATTTTTAACTTTAATTTATCAACTCCCAAGAAAAGGAAATAGTATATTGGGACTACTCTGCGAGCTCTTAAGTTTGAGCTTGAAAGAGAGAGTGATTATAGATATCCGTTTCGGTTGGGAAGCTTGAGCCTTGATCTTTGTGCCTGTAAATGTAAGTCCACAACAAATGTCAAACGCTGTCTTCTGTCGTTTATTTAATTTCGCTAGAAGTTCTAATTTCTCTATGGTTCTGAAACCACACTTTTTCATTTGAACCGATATATAGCATGGCAAGGTTACGAAACTTTAATACGAGTCTTAAACTTTGTAATTGAAAATGCAATTCCACACGAAAGACCAAACCAGGTCTTTGCTATTTACTTTAATTTTTGCCAATAGGTTTCAGTAATGCATTTGGAATTAAATTTCTGTAAAGCCACATGATCCGAAATTTAAAGATTATTAGTTTTAGTTGACAGTATAGAAAAAGACCATATCTAGTTCTTGAAAGTTTTTTACTGCAAAACACACAAATTTTCTCACTATGAAAAGAAAGGGTGTGGGGGAGAGGATCTATATCAAAGCATGCCTATATAACTTTTTAATGTCATATGCCCTTTTGTTTTGACTGGAGAGTTTTGTAGAAGTACATTTAACATTTTAGAAGGGTACAAGAACTTATTGAGCTGAAATTTCAATTTACAAGCAGTCTTCAATCACAATTCTAAACCTATATCTGCAAATATGTGGTCCGCATATCAATTGTATTTCCTCTGGCACAAGATTCAGCATGAAAGGAGATAAATGATCAGTAGGCCTGCTATGGGACCTAGGAAAAGCTGTGCCACGGGTCATGAGAAAAGCCGTGCTGAACAGTTAAAACTTCCATTTATATGTCCTCAAGTGTTGGCACTAGTCATGGATGATTCAAGGTGATATGAAATACGATATATCATCCTTAATTTCTGATTTGGATAAATATTATGTATGCTGCAACTTTGGCCGCAGTATGATATATCATCCTTAATTTTTTATTAGAATAAACGTTATGTATGTTGCTACAACTTTGGCCATAGCTTGACATTGAGACATGGTTATTTCCGACTATCAGTCAGTCTACTTGGTTGTCTTGCTTTTCTATTACCTACTAGCAACATAAATAGTTCAAGTGTTTATCTGGAACATTTTTTAATTGCATTTATTTGTGAGTTTTCTATATTTAGACAATAGTTTCTTATTTTTTCAGATTTTCCAAAGGACAATTCTATCCTTGTTGCAAATCCGAAAGCTAGAGGTTTTGCAGATACCATTATATTGACATAAATAAAATGAATGATGTATTGTTGTTCTCAGATGACCTCTATCTTAGACATGGTTTCTGACAAAGTTTAGCTCTACATTGTCGAAGCAGTGTGAATTTGACTATAAAACAAGAATGGATGGTGAGCAACTGACTACATTTTTGCTTTGTCATATTTTTTAATTTAAAATATGCTTGTTCCTGACTTTTGTCTGCAATGCTAATTTTTCTGTTCTTGAATTATATATAGAATTATTGACATGTTGAAGGATTCAATCACGAGGCTATCCTGGTTGGATTTGAGCAGTCTGGAGATGAAGATATCGTTTATGGCCCTCTTGCAATGGTTGCTTCTGGTTCTTCTCTCACAAAACATTGAAGAGTTGGTTTCCTTGGTTATACAAACTGCTTTTTCAGCTACATTTCTGGGGTTTGAGATATATAGAATTTGGGGCACCAATCTCTAGCATCATAACCGAGTTGCAGAAGGTCAAAGGATTGTTCTAACGAGGGGAAATTTACTTACCGTTCAAATCATCACAGTAGTTCTAAGCATAACTCATTCCATGACCACTATTGTTCATTGCTGGGTTGCTTATCATGGCAGACAGCATCATGCCAGTTTTCCTCACATGGTGTTTCTATGTTCTCAAGCAATGACTTGGTCGCTTTCACTTCTTCTTATCAGTTTTGAAAAGAGGTCTGGGTCATCTTCACATCATTTTCTTTTGAGAGGCTGGTGGGTCTCTAGTTTCATCCTGTGGGTATATGAAATGCTTTCACGTGCAGCTTCGTTCATGAGTGACAACTCTCATTCATTTCATATCATATTCAATGATTCCATATTGTTTTTGACTCTGCCACTAATATCAACACTTTTGGCGATTGCTATCCAAGGTTCTACAAAAGTAGTACTGATGGAAAATTCTGATACTCTTTCTAAAAATTTATTAACTGATAAATTATCTTTCCCTCAGAAGAAGAACTCTGGAACCCTAACAAGTTATGCTGGCTCAGGATTTATAAGCAGGTTGACCTTTTTCTGGTTGAATTCTCTGCTGGCTGCATAGTCAAAATATGCACAGTGGCATCCAAAGCTCAAAGCAGATTAATGTCAATTGTGATCAAGCTCGGTACTATGATAACTGAGCCATACAAATGTCCAATTCCATTGAATCCAGATTAACTGTAACAAGAGCCATCAAAGCAGACTAATGTCAATTATAATCTACATTGGTACTATGATAACTAAGACATACAAATGTCCAATTCCATTGAATCCAAATTAACAAGAGCCATCAAGAAATAAATGGAATAATATTATAATCCTGTTGGCCATCTGATGCAGATATGAAATTCCCAACAAATCAAAAGGAAGTGCCATTCATACAAAATGTAACCATATGATTCCTTCAAAGAAAATAACATAGACCCTGGACAGACATAAGAGCTTTATTCTCGCAGGTGGACCCAGGCAAAGAAGGTCTAGTAACCAGTCCAACAGGCTGCAGTCTGGAAGCAAGTTGAAGCACTTGCAGTGATGATGACACGGTTAAAATGAAATTTCAAAAATAAATTGAAAAGTTGTTGACATATTCAAAAGAAGAGGTAAATGGAGCAAATCAAAGGCCGGATACCCGAAAAGCAAAACGCTGCAACGCGGCCTGCAAATGATAAGGCCTCCAGACATTTCAATGAAGAAATCATTTAACCCTCCTTTTTCCAACACATAATTCAGATTATGGTAATACTGTGTTCATCTGTAATATTTCCAGCACATAATTCAAATTATGGTAATACTATGTTCATCTGTTATATCTCTTGATTCTAACCTTTAAAAAAATGAGTAAAGTCAAAACAAAACGCTGCAACCTCACCTGCAAATGATAAGGCCTCCAGACATTTTAATTGAACCCTCTTCTTTTTTCCAGAAGATAATTCACGATATCCTCAATTTTTTCATCTTAATACACAGAATCAAGACATATAATAGATTAATACACATAATTCAGAATCAAGACCTATAATAGATTGATACACAAAATCAAGAGATATAACAAATGAACACTATATTGCCATAACCTGCTGATTCGAAATCCCGAGTCTTCCAGATCGATGGTAGTCTTCCAACGAAATTATTTCCACCCATACAAATTGGTTATTTCCCAATATATCCACCACCATACCATGTGTTGCAACCCTGCAGACGGATTCCAGAGTTAATGAGAGTGTGGTAAAGCTCCGTCTCAGCCGGAGAGAAGAATGCATAGGGAGAGAAGTGATAGTCATTCAGGGATCTGCAGCCATCGCAACATCGATGATTTTAAATTTGTGAAGTAAAGCAGAGGCTATGGAAGTAACGATGAAAGGATCGAAAGGAGGAGGCAGGGGACAACTCTGCATATCCCACCAGAATGATGATCAATGGAATGTGATAACACTTCCAAGGAGATTGATCGCACTTCAAAGTAAATGGGAGCTGAACGGTTCAGAGGAATTGATCGACGGTTTAAGTTTTTGTAATCATCTAACATCTAATCCTACGGTGTCCAAGGATGACAGGTAGGCAAAGAGGGGGATGGGTTTCAGAGGGAAACGCCTTACGGCGTAATAATTTCTGGGATGGTTGACAATTTACGACATTGAGTTTGGAATGTGGAAACAAGTGTTTCTAGAGGAAATTTTGTAGACAACCTTGTTACTGGTAGAGAATCTATGCACGCTCCCTCTGGTTGGACAAGGCAGGTGCTGCAAGTGGATTTACTTTAGTGGGATTTATACATTTGAATATACATTTTGTATTTGGTTAACGCATCTTTTATTTTATTTTATTTTATCGTTTCTCCTCTCTCTCTCCCCCTCCCCCTCTTTCACCTATGCCCCCTCTCTATATATCCTCCCCCCCTCTCTCCCTCACTCCATCCCCTCTCTCTTCCTCTCCATCCCACCCTTTGTCTCTCCTTCTCCCCCTTCATACGTCCCTCTCCCTCCCTCTCTCTCTCTCTCTCTCTCTCCCTCCCTCCTCCCACTCCCACCTTCTCC
>APFE031238303.1:0-11573 GCA_000404065.3 Pinus taeda
TGAAAAATCAAGTTGATAGTCTCGTTTTTAGGATCTAGGGTAAAATCTCTGTGTATATTTGTTTTATGTTTTATTTTCTCGCCATTGTTTATTTTATGTTTTTAGAATTCGTACGCAGGTAATTTATGTACGAGATTAAAACCTACATATTCCTTGGTAATAATATTAATTAAAGAATTATTCTGTTTAGGAAAATGAATAAGGCCAATTTATTGATATGATGAAAAGAGGTATAAAGTGTGAGGGTCTCTGTGGGAGAAACCTGTACAAGATCTAGTGAATCATATCAAGTTGTAGCCTTGATTATGTGACAAGAAAAAATGATATTCTGCAAACAACTTAAAACCAAAGAAATAATAGAAAAATAAAATAAAATAAAAGTAATTAAGGGTTAGCTATGCTTGTATCTTATTGTTGAAAATTCATCTTAATGGAAAATGTGAAAGATGTAATATCAAGTATTATACTTTTCTGCTCACTTTATGAAAAGTCAAGTATCGAGATCAAATCATCATCTCATAATATAGATATCATAAAATGAGTAAAACTCTTGTTGGATGCAACAGAATAGTGTCGATCAAGTCAACTACTACCCTACTGATAGATGTAAGATGCAAACATAAGAAAAAAATGAAAATTAATGACAAAGGAAACAAAAGGAACATGTAACTGTCATAAATGATATTTACAAGAGATATTGTAACAAAATAGTAATGTTAAGCATTTGGAAATTATATTAACAATAAAGCATGTAAATAATTCTATTTATTTTCCTCTGATAGTATGTATATCTAAGAGGCAATCAGATCAGATGATGAAATCAATTCATATAATTGATCATGTCAACTATTTAAACCACTATTGCAAACCAGCGCATGTTCATGAATTGAAAACAAAAATAAATTGCAAAAATATCAAATTCATATAATATATTCAAAGGTTATAAAATATTTCGAGTCCTGGCCTGTGCATCATGTGCAGTCAAGCATCTAATACCTAAGTTTCTTCTCTCTCCTAATCGCCCATCTTTCAACCCCCTCGAATGAGAAATTAGAGGTTTTCATATAAACAATTTGAATAGTTGTCTTACATAACTGTTACATAACTATTCTATTTGTTTAATATTCTAATGTAAAGGGAAATGAGAATAATATCAAATAGCTTTGGAACTTCAATATTTTTCAGTGTCTTGAAAATTAACGAAAGGTATCATTTTTTTTTTCCAATTGTCTGGGCACTAATCCACTTTAATCTAATTCTACATAAAACAAATTAGAGTCATTCCTTTAAATAATTAAATATAAAAATGCGGTAAATGTTTTTTCCTTAACTCATAATTATTTCATGCAACTTTATTTTGGTAATGACTTTCGAAAATGTTGTGAAAAATAATTATTTTGGTAAAACCTCATACCTCGTGCTTCTTTTATAAATTGGTAATGACTTTCAAAAATGTTGTGAAAATATTTATTTTGGTAAAACCTCATACCTCGTGCTTCTTTTACAAACTCCATCAGTAAATCTGGAAAAATCCTTTAAAATATAACAAAGCATAGATTGCAAATTTATTTGATTATTTTCTTGATTTAACCTTTGACAGTAAATCACAATAATTATTGTACATACTTAAGCTATGGAATATTCTCACATGGTGAATTTCATTTGAAACAAAACCCTAGCCAAAAAATCAATGAGGTTGAACAAACCCTAAGAAAAATATATTGACATATTGTATGCACATTTATTTACTTTCTTCTTGATTGAATTATGTGTAGTAATTCTGGATAATATAACAAAATTATAAGAGTTGTTTTACGTGAATCTATATCATGGATTTCACAATAAATCAATGTAAATTAAATCAATGGTTCTCTTTTTGCCTCGGGTGAGGATTAGGGAGTATTTTAACAAGTATTACTCACTCGATGAAATCTCATCCATTGATATTGTTTTGATGAGGGATTGAAATTCATATCAGATGCCAAGATAAAGGTGTGTTAACCTCCTTTCTTGGCCCGATAAGATTCATACAAATGTGTGGGGCTTGTGCACAATTTTCGATGCAATTCCTTCGTTTAATAAAATATGGTATGATAATTTTTTTTCCTTTCATCTCCATTTGTTTTATTAATTAATAAGCCATTCTAAATGTTTATTGAATAATGGTTATAAAAAATAGTCTTAAAATCTTCTTTTGTTAATGATATTTGGTGCATGTGAATAACAAAGTGAGAAATTGCTGAGTTTAATAGTATTTTTTTCTTTTTTTATTATTTTGTTGTAGCGGCTACAACTACCCTCCAAAATTTTCCCTTAGCTTCGTTTTGGAGCCTCCCTACCAACCTTTCACAGCAGCATGTCTTTCTTCGTCAAGTACACAAGCTTTTGTGCTTTTCTTGTAGAATGACAACCTGTCCATCAGAGCTTATTACATTCCTCTCACAAGTTGTTCTTCCGGACTTGGTCCAGCTGTAGGTTGAGAAACTCCCTCAAGAAATTGCGCAATTCTAAAGGGAAACCAGCCTTCCTTCCAGAAATTGTGCAATTCTGTCTGGCAACCTAATGGGCTCCAAAATTGAGCAAATCTGCCAGCCAAGCTTCACCAAGAAAATTGTGCAATTCCTCCCAGCAGGGCTGCTCAGCCCAAAAATTGCGCAATTCTCAGAAGTAGTCAGCTACTCTACCCAGAAATTGTGTAATCGCTCTGGGCAGCCAGCCTAGCTCCCTCCCAGAAATGCACATTTTTTCCTCCCAACTAAGCAGACTATTGCATGTGTAGTAGAGTTGATTGGTTCCCTCCAAGACCGAGAAAAATTGATTTGCATGCATGGCCTGCTACTCCCAAGTGTTTCTGGGAAAACTAGTATTCCTAAAGAATGCTAGCCCTCTAGGTTTGGAAGCTACCCTAGAAGCAACAGTTTAAAGCAATTCAATGATTTCTTCTATGTGTAACAGATAAGAGAAAGATAATGAAACCAACCTGGAACTTCTGCTTAATCCCTTGCTTGATATCTCTCCCCTTTGACAGATCCTGCAACTCCTCCCCATACTTAACACACTTGGAGAGTACCTGCACAAGTACAAAAACAAAGAACCCTCAAAGCATCGTGATCTATTACAACATAAACATTACAGCATCAGATATATAATGAACAAATTATAGTATTCACAAATGATAACATTCACAATTTCACAATCATATGGAAGAAAACTTGAAGAGCTTTTTTAATAGAAAGGAGAATTACAACACAGTTGTCTGATCCAGCATCATCCTCCCAGCTTCAATCCTTCTTCACCTCATGAAATAGCAAGATCACTCCAACAATACAATGCTCTTTCCTCAACTACAAATTTTCAACACTTCCTTGCAATTCAAAATATTCCCCGCCTCTAGATCTCTTGGATGAGGGATCCATTTATAGATGTTTGCAAAGGTGTGAGTCATCCATGAGGTTTTATTAGTGTTATTCCACTTGTTACAGTGGGTTTCATAAGAGAAGGGATTGGAGATTTTCTTAGATCCCTTATTCATCCTTGGGTGAATTCAGAGAGGCAAGTGGCACAGGGGAAGTCTCTAGAAGATTCCATGGGCAACCACCTAGCAAACTGTCCTGGACATTTGTCCATCCTCGCCCATTGCACCCTATAGAAGGCCTAAACAGTAATGCATCACACCCTATCAGTTGGGTGGAATGAAGGTTCAAGTGCAAGACTCGACTTGGAACTTGGGAGCGAGGATGATACCGTTGATGTAAATGGACCATTTAGGGACGATGATTGACTTGGAGCTATGTTTGGACCGGGAAATGAAAGTAGATCAACGATGACAATTTTGCCTTCGTGCGGGAAACACATCACTCACAAGAGTGTTGAAATAATAGCTTCCATGTTATAAACATAGTCATGCCCAAGAAGTAAATTGTAGTCTAAAGGTCCTGGGACTACCATGACGTTCAGATAAATGGTCTTTCCTCCCAAAGTAATGGGTAACTTAGGAAGGGTCCCTAACGGTCGACTAGTTCCTTTGTTAAAGCCCAACAAATTTTGTGTAACAGGAACAAGCGGTGGCGAACCAAGCGCTTTCCAAGCAGTTGAGGAAAGGATACTCAATGATGCACCTTCATCTATAATAGTGCCAGACACAATCATTTTACTAACTTGTACTATGATCTGGAAAGGCAAATAAGAAGGAAGGCGAGATCTTGCCAGTCGATTCCAATTAAAGGAAGTGACTAGACTACTTGGAGGGGGTACCGAAGAAAAGGGAGAATTAACCCCTTGAGTTACGAGAACTGGAGGACTTTCCTCCTGTCTTGATGGAACAGGTGGATTTCCCCCAAGCTTATTAGAATATGAAGTAACAAAAAGAACTTGAACAATATCATTTTCACTCTCTTCGAGAAAGGTACGATTAGCTGAAGGTGAAATCGGGTCAACTTTTGTTTCGACCTGTTGATTTGGGTCCGATATAGACTCATTGGATTCACTTTCAGAGTGAGTAGTTTCGACCGACGATTGATTTTGGCTAGTGGGTTCTTCAAATAGTGAAGGATTTAGGGAGAGTTTCCTGTAACCAGATGGAAGTCGTTGCGGTGAAGCAGGACGGTTATCCAACACTCTTTTGGCTTCATCCAAAAAGGGACAAAGGTGAAGGGAATGATTACCTTCACATAACCTACATGGAATTCTAGCCTTTCCCTTCTGTCCATGAACTTTACTATCACTAGTTGATGGTGTGTTACCAACATGATCTCCAGAGGTTGATGACATGGGATGGTGTGAACGAGAAGACCATTCTTTCAAGATCTGAGGAAAGTAAGGACAATTTCGATGAAAATGGTCTCCCCCACAAATTATGCATGGATATTTGGGTTTGTGAAGCTTAATGGACGGACTTTCATCAGATGTTGCATTCATAGCAATAGTTTCTTGGTTGCCCCCTTGTTGAATTGACTTCTTCTTCTTCTCCTGCCCTTTCTTCTTCTTCTTAGCCACCTGGTTACTAGTATCAATACTTTCACCAAGCGAAGAGGAAGAAGGGAAGGAAGAAACAAATGAGGAAGAAGGCAATGGGTCAATTTCAAGATCAACTGGAGGTTGATTTTGTCCAGTCGAAGGTGTACTCGATTATGGAGAAATCACGGCATCTTGAACCAAAGAGGTTGAAAACAGCCATACTGGCAGGCCAATGGTAATTCCCTGAAGGGATAATTTAGCCATATAAGGAGCACCAATATTTCCGAAAGAAGGAAAAGGACTATGATTCACATCAAAAGGGATTCCTTGATCAGTGGACTCTAGATTTGTCGTCATATGTTTCAACCTAAGATCAACTAAGGAATAGGGATGTTATTCGCAGTCAATTAATTTTAGCAACACTTTGACCCAACTTTGCCTTTTCAGTTTTTAAGAGTCAAGAAAAAGCTAAAGGTGACTCTAATCTCGTTCAATTTTTAATGAGCCTGAAAGGACAAGTGCTCAGATGGACCTTTTCTTTTAAAGAGTAGAAAAGAGAAGAAAGTGGCTACTTTGGAAAATCTAGATAGAGGGATTACCAAACTAATCACAAAACTGCAATATACACCTTGGTGATAAATTAAAAAGAAATTACGAAGGACTTATGTACGACAGTCAATCTTCCTAAATGTTTTGTTCAGTGCATTGCGATCAATAAGGCGGTATACTCGGTTTCCTATGGATAAAGGATTTAAGCCTATTGTGGTCTCCCAATAAATACGCGACGGTACAAGGAGCACAAGTCCATGCTAGCACTTGTTGTATCAAGGAGGAGGAATCACCCAACCTTCAATGAAAATGATAGCCACTAGTTTTAACGACGCCAGAACACATCACTAGCCTAGACCTCTAGATATGTTGCGTTAAGTTCCAAAGCGTAGTTAGGTTCATTGAAATTTATTTTAAAGTTGATTTTGTTTAGAGTTTGCCTTTCAATGGTTCACCGCATGATGATGATCTGAAATTCCTAAGATGCAATCTACAATGATAAACAATCTTTGTTTATTTGAGCAATGAAAATCCTAGCTACTAGGGAAAGAAGATAACAATGCTTTTAAGTAAAGAGCAAAGAGCACATACTAGTGCCTTCCCCTAAATCATCTTTTTGCACACAAATTGAAAAATACTAAATGCAAATGCATGTATTTGTTTTCGCTTTCCTTAATGTGAAAAATGCCAAAAAGGAAAACTAAATGCAGTAAAGATCTGAAATATTTCACTCAAAATGACATTTTCGACAATTTTTTCTTCAAAAGAGAAAGGAAGACTCTAAAAGACACTTTCAATTTTGAATAAAAATGCTTTCGACACTTCAAATATAAAAAAATCAAACCAAATACATGAAGAAAAGTTTAATCGATTATCAAGGGAAGGAATAATTTATGACACTTCTCTTTTTGACACAAAACGACAATTACGACACTTTTTGTACCAAAGCAACAAATCGTTTTAAACAACTTTTCGACGAAGGATTGTAAATGAGGAACAAATACACAAAAAACATTCACTAATCCTAATGTAATTGAGGCTGATCTAAGTGATGCAAGTAAGTTTAAGTAAAGAGGCATTATTCATATGCAACAAAACAACTAAAGAAAACTGAAAACAAGGTAAAAAACCCTCAATTTCTAGATGGAAAAAGAGTTCAGTCAATCATCGCACCTAGGCTTCACAGAAACTGAGATGCATCACACTTACTACACTTGAGAGGTGTGATGCATACTAAGTCACAATGGAAGACAGTGCGATGGTCCAGGGAGCGCAACTGAAATGGGTTTTGGCTCAAAGGTGGAGTTGTTTTCAATGAGTTAAGGTGGGTTTTGATGAACAATGATGAGAAAAGTATGATGGAATGCCTTGAGAGGTTTACTGAGCTACCAAAAGGGCATCTAGATGTGCTTGCAATGTTCAATTCATAAACTAAACCAGAGATTGACTGAAGCAACATTCATCTACTATGCAATTGCATAGCAAGATCAGTTTGAAGGCTACCTGGTTGACTTCAGACTCTATCTGGAGTTTATCAAATTGAACATAAAACAAATAATAACAATAAACAAACATCTGTTCGATCCCCAGCAGAGTCACCAATTTGTTTATGGGAAAAATAGTATTCCTAAAAAATGCTAGCCCTCTAGGTTTGGCAGCTACCCTAGAAACAATAGTTTAAAGCAATTCAATGATTTCTTCTATGTGTAACAGATAAGAGAAAGATAATGGAACCAATCTAGAACTTCCGCTTAATCCCTTGCTTGATCTCTCTCCCCTTTGACAGATCCTGCAACTCCTCCCCATACTTAACACGCTTGGAGAGTACCTACACAAGTACAACAACAAAGAACCCTCAAAGCATCGTGATCTATTACAACATAAACATTACAGAATCAAATATATAATGAACATATTATAGCATTCACAAATGATAACATTCACAATTGCACAATCATATGGAAGAAAACTTGAAGTGCTTTATTAATAGAAAGGAGAATTACAACCCAATTTTTTGATCCAGCATCATCCTCCCAGCTTCAATCCTTCTTCACCTCATGAAATAGCAAGATCACTCCAACAATACAATGCTCTTTCCTCAACTACAAACTATCAGCACTTCCTTGCAATTTACAATATTCCCTGCCTCTAGATCTCTTGGATGAGGGATCCATTTATAGATGTTTGCAAAGGTGTGAGTCATCCATGGGGTTTGATTAGTGTCATTCCACTTGTTACAATGGGTTCCATAAGAGAAGGAATTTGATATTTTCTTAGATCCCTTATTCATCCTTGGGCGAATTCATAGGGGCAAGTGGCACAGGGGAAGTTTCTAGAAGATTCCATGAGAAACCACCTAGCAAATTGTCCTGGAAATTTGTCCATCCTCGCCCATCGCACCCTATAGAAGGCCTAAACAGTATGCATCGCATCCTGGCAATGTACCACTTAGTATGCATCACACTTTGCCATTGGAGCAGTCAATATGGTTCAATTTAGGCAATTTCTGGATGGTTTCTCAGATGGAACTTTTGGGGAATGATGTATTCAGGTGACTATGTTCCTTTAGGGTATGAAAAACCTCTTTTAGGGGTCGAAGAGCCCTAATACATTGACATATAAGTTTGGGGTTGATGTGCCCAAATATGTCTATAACACCAAGGCAGCATGCAAAGGCATCCCTTGTTTCAGGGATCTATTTTTAGCAACTGGAGGTTACATGCAAAGATCATTTCAAAAACCTCCCACCAAGTGTCTCTTTCCATAGATTTGTGGCATGCACATCGCAACCTTGATTTTATCAAAACTAATCAACCGGATGCTATAGAGCTCATTCCTCAGATCTATCTTATAGCTTTAACATCCCACATTGCATTTAGGAGTCGTCGGCACATTCAGCTTAGTTGTTTTGGGGTAAGCCTGCTTTTCATCTTTTGCACTGCATTTCTGGCGCTTTTCGTGTTTCACTTCATATGAATGTTTTCTTCTTGATTTTAGTGAGCGCTTGCTGTCGTTTTGATACATACTAGCTTATACTAGCACCATTTCAGTTTTCGTTAACCTCTCATTGTTGTCGCATGCATGAAATTGTTTTTACACGGACGGTCGTCGTTGCGGCGACTCACTTCACACCCATGCATGCCTTCCTATTGCCTGAATCCTGCACTTATTGTTTGCATGAATGGTAATTCACTCTTTTTTGCACTCATCTCACCATGCAGTCAGACTTCTCATGTTTCCAGTCGCCCATCAGCCAGAGTAGTTTGCCTTGGCCCGGACCGTGCCTTACCTGCTACAACTGTGCATTTCTGGAAGTGAAGGTTGTACCTTCCCTCCAAAAATTGCGCAAGCCTAGAAAGGCACTGACCTCCAAGATTACATTGCGCAATTCTTGAAGGCAGTGTCTCGTTGGCCCTAGAAACCGAACAATGCAGTTTGCTAGTTGCATGTCATGGCTGACTGAAATTGCGCATTGTATAGTTTCAGTCCTCAACAGGCTATACTAGACTGTACATTTCATAGTTCTAGTAGTCAGTCAGCCTCCTAATAGCCTTGACTATTCCTTGCACAGTTTTGACAATCAATCTCCCGACCTCCCAGTGGAAATTGTGCGACCTTCATGATCAATCACACAGGTATGTTGCAAGTCAGTTATCAAGTTCGTTTTGGTTTTTGACTGACAGATTGCTTGCCATGAGTGTTTCCATGTCTCGAGGTGTCACAGGTGTTCATGTTCCTCTTAGCAGCACAAGTACAATGGTATCCAGGAGAGCAAAGTTGAATACACTGTTCAGAGCACACTTGGGGATGTAGCCGATCAAGTGTCTATGAACTTGCCTACCCACGAAGACATCAAGTTGTTCATAGACAAGGATATCAAGATATGATGGCAACAAAATCATAGCAAGCAGCACCATCAACAGTAGCTGAAGGCATCATACCGGATGTAACGAACACAAGAGGAATTCTCTCCAGTTAATTTGGCCTCAATTTGACTTGCAAGTCGATGACAAATTGATTGTTATACTGGCATTTTCATTTGTTATCATAGTTGATTCATGATTATTTTATACATAGTACAAGTTGAGTGCAATAAAAATTCAATGAAAAGTAAAAAAATTGAGTTATCCACTTACTCACAGTAAATACATGTCTTTGAATTGACTATATCGATGAAGCCATTAAGAATTTTCTAGTATATATGAAAACGTATTTTCGTATCTAATCATGAATTATCATGATCATTCATCCATCAGAAATCAACTTGATGCATCAAACCATGAGCAAAAGGAAATTATTTGAGTGGCATCCATGACCAACATAAATAGTTGCATCTTCTATCTCTTGAAATCGATAGAGTAGGTTCTCACTCTAACCATGTCGACCAATCCTCTTCGACAAAATTTTATTTTACATGTGTCTTGGACTGGTCTTCTCTTGCATGATCCTTGGCATTCTCTTCCTTGCGATATTTTCTTTTTGTAAGTATTGAATTTTGGTGTTATAGATCTTCAGTTCCAACGTAACAGCGTCCACGGGATTTTACAAAGATCAATAAAAAATTTCTTTCATCTCTTAGAAAAATTTGAACTTGCATCTTCTTCATACTTGCAGACTCGTTTCATGTCATCCTTTCCACTTTTTCCTCTTTAGGTTCGAACCACCTCCATTCATTTTTGTTGTTACCAAGCCAAATGGAGGAAAAGGTGCTAGTTTTTGTAAGCCTAACTTACAACATGCATAAACATTATACATTATAGCTATAGCAAGAACAAACATACAAGGATACACAAAGAACAACAAAATTTAGGAAGGAATTCCAACCAAGTATTTATTAGACTTTGTGTATACTTATACATAGATAATGTGGTTGGAGAAGTCATATTATTCACTTTACCATATACATTTATTGATTTTTACTCACATTTACATAGTTATTATATATTATGACAAACATAGGCCTAGGAAGACCCTAAAACACCCTCAGATCCACAATATCATGAGGAAAGTATCTATGATCTCTCAATCCCCTTCTATATCTCTATAAATTCTCAAAATCCATACATTAACAAATATCAATTACAACTTCTAGAACCTAATTACAACTTAGGAAAATAAATTAATTAATTAAGGGATGCCACTCCCTTTAATAAATTTCAAAGACCCCTTAGGTCTAGACAAAGTGATTAAGTTTTGATGAGGTTTCTCTTGCATCATACTGTTATGAAACCAGCTCAAGAAAAGATAAAAAAGATAGATCAACGCCTTAGATTTCAGCCTCTTCGAGGGGGCAACCTCCTTTACATTACATAAATGAACAATTCTTGGATGATTCAAATGACAAAACCTCCTTTCTATATATAGGAGTCTAAGGAGTCACAATATAAACCAGCCCACCTAACAATAATAATATAAAGCCACAAAAATAACAATAGAGGGATTCTATGGGGCACAGTAATAACAATATGGGGGCAATAGGGGCACAACAATATTAATAAGGGTATAACTACAATAGTAATGGGGTAATCACTAGTATTATAGGGACCCAACATGCCCCTCGCCTTCAAAAAAGTGTTGTCCTCAACGCTTGAGTAGTTCTGGATACTTTTGTATAAAAAATTCTCATCCTTCCCATTGTGGGAGATCTTCAGCGGATTTAATTTCTCCTCCACTTATAAGATACTCTGAAATTGATCGATTTCGTAGCTGTCGACGTTCTTGTTTCTGTGACTGCTTCCGGTTCCAATATAATTTTTCCTTCCTCGTCAAGTTCTGGCAATATTGTTTGAACTGGAGCTTGTCGCCTATAACCTTCTTTAAACATGAAACATGGAAAACTGGGTGCAATCGAGAAGCTGCAGGAAGCTCCAATTTGTATGCCATAGTACCAATCTTTTGCAACACCTTGTACGGACCATAATACTTTGGTGATAATTTATTATCCTTCTTAGCTTGCTTGAGGGACATTTGCTGATATGGTTGTAGCCGTAGGAATACCCAATCACCTACATCAAAACTCCTTTCGCTGCGATGTTGATCTGCCTGTTGTTTCATTCTATTCTGTGCCA
>APFE031238307.1:5048-20509 GCA_000404065.3 Pinus taeda
AATAAAATTTAATTTAATATATTATGAAGAATGTATATAAAAGAGCCATACTTTAGAGATTTGGTTGACCTAAAATATTTTTATTTTTTATTTTTTTTAACTCCATTAACCATGTTATTATATCTCTAGGTAATAAACGAGAATTATTTTTTATTAACCAAAGCTTTTAATTAAACCATGATAATGAAATTCTCTATTATAAATATCCTAATTCTATGCTTCATCTTTCCCAAGTTTATAGTCAGTCATCACTTTATTACAATTGCTGTTTCTACATTTTTTTACTTTGAATCCATGGGTGAAGGCATGCACGGTTTACCTGAGGACCGTGTTGGACTCCTGGCTGAAAGGGGTCGCCCACCACTTGCTGTTTTGCTCTTGCCACCGCTTTCTTCAAGAATTCATCATAAATGCCTTCTTGAACAAACACCCTTGACCCTGCTAGGCATACTTGTCCCTGCCATGCATGCCCCATGAAATATTTCATCATATGGATTTCAAACTAAAAAATCAATGGTTAGTATTCATGAGATTGCATCTGGTCTGCAGCTTTACCATGTTACTAAATATTGCAATATGGGCAATATTCACAGCGTTATCAACGTCGGCATCGTCCATAACAATGACAGGGGATTTTCCACCCAGTTCTAATGTCACTGGCTTCAAGTTGCTTTTTGCAGCAGCCTCCATGATAAGTCGCCCAACTTGAGTCGACCCTGTAAATGATACCTGAATGCAGCCAACATTGTATTATTTCAGGATAATTATTATTTTTTTTTTTTCTAATAGAAAGTCATACTAAAGACAACTCAACTCCCCGTAATAGTTTGAAATTTCACTAGAAAACCTCGACCAACTGGGTTGAAGTTTGAAATACAAATTTGTTTTTCCCAGTAAACCTAGTATGAACATGTATGAACATATGAACTTACCTTATCAATATCCATGTGACTGCTTATGGCAGCGCCCGCAGTTTCACCAAAACCAGAGAGCACATTTAGGACACCTGAGGGAATTCCTGCCTGTGATGGAGACGAGATTTCATGAACAAAATATGGGACATCACAAACCTTGTCCATGCTAATTTAACTGAAAATCCCACAATAGATATTTGCAAGCTGAGCAAAGAAAATAACATTACCTCCTTGGCCAGTCGTGCACAATAAAGTGCAGTTAAGGGAGTCTGCTCTGCAGATTTGATGACTATTGTACATCCGGCGGCCAAGGCAGGACTGACCTTACTGAAAAACATCACAATTGGAAAGTTCCACGGTATTATCTGACCAACGACTCCAATGGGTTCATGCAATGTATAACCCTGAAACTGCCCATTCATCTTCAACGTTTGCCCATGAATTTTATCAGCTGACCCTGCACATCACATTCATGAAAAAATCCTCCACATTTGGTTTACAGCATTCTCCAGATCTATAAACATCTAACTCAAACAAAAGGACATTGATTACTATTGATGATATAGACAGTTCACCAGCGTAATATCGGATAACTTCAACTGCGTATGGTATATCCATCGCCCGAGCCATATCCCGCGGTTTTCCATTGTCGAGAGTTTCCAGAGCCGCGAGTTCTTCGCCATGTTGCGACACCAGGTCCGCATACTTGGACAGGATGCATCCTCTTTTCTGAAAAAGTAAAGAAACGATTTTGATTTCTAAATATTTTCAAAATCAACCATCAAATTAATAACTTTTTTCAATATCCGCCTTAACCCTCAATCCTATCGTTAGATTCCTCTCAATTGGAAAATCCACTAATTTATTTCCTTACATAGCCAGACATGCGAGGCCATGGCCCATGATCAAAGGCCTCACGAGCGGCTTTGACAGCCAAATTCACATCTTCTTTCTGGGCCTCTGATACGCGCGTAATCGGTTCCCCTGTTCGAGGATCCAATGTCTCGAATGTTTTTCCTGCAACAAAAAATTAATAAATGATATAGTTTTTTTTAAGAGAAAAGCACAATAGTTCTTATATTAATAAAAGCTGTTACATTTACAGAAAATATATAACCACAATGTACATGAAACATCAAAATAGGGCAAAATGACATCTACAGCAAAAGGAACAGAGCACTCCCACTGCAAAAGGGGAGAGCAACCCTTACAGCATGAAATAAACAATCTGATCACAAAGGAAATGCCCAGCAACTCCTCCCATAAAACGATGAATGAGAACTTATGTGAAGGGAAGGCTTCAGCCTTTATTAATGAGTTTAGAGGTTTATTTTACAGCTTAATATGATTTGTAATTTTGTTTTTTGGTCATCAAATTTGAAATTTTATATGTTTATCAAAATAATTTTTTTAAAGAAATTTAAAAATATAAAAAAATTAGATCCCTAACGCCTCATGTTAAATAGTATTTAAGATGAATCTATGCTAGTGTAATCCTGCTCTATGCACTCAAAATAATTTTTTTAAAGAAATCTAAAAATATAAAATTAGATCTCTCCGCCTCATGTTAAATCCTTATTTAAGATGAATCTATACTAGTGTAACCCTGCTCTATACACTCAAAATAAATTTACTTAAGCAAGGTTTCCACAATTGAGACCAGTCAGCTAGGGAACTTTGCTTCCTGAATATATGACAGAAAGAGATTGAGTGGAAACATGTTTTTATGGAGGCGATTTGGTCCAACCAATGGCATAGAGATGGAACAACCATATGACAGAAGGAGATTGAGTGGAAACATGTCTTCATAGATTTAATCTGGTCCAACCAGTGGCATAGAGATGGAATAACTAGAAAAGACTTCCCAAGGCCCGGTGGGTAGTCACCTTCAAATCTCCTGTAACCACGATTTCCTCCCCCAAGCTACAATGCACATCTGAAAGTACCCATACCCATAAGGCCAACACTTCAGCTTTGGTATTTGTGCCCAAACCAACAGAACAGGAAAAAAATTTGTACCTCTGGAAGAGGGAGATGGATATAACTGCACAATAGACTTATTTACCAGGCTATCGAACTATCCCACCGCGGATATTATATCTATTTCGATCCAACGGCAGGCTTAGACTGCTCCACTTATTTATGACTCAATAAACTTAGAAATATTTGTGAGCGCCACACATCCCATCCACTAAACCCAATCTAACGAGCCAATAGAAAAGGTCTGCTCAAAAGGTTGGTAAGACCAACAAAGCGTCTGATTCTTTGGTTTTATAGGGCTTATCTCCTAGAAATATGCAATGATCTTAATAAATGATTTAGTTGTTAGGGTAAGCTCTATCAATTTGAACTTCAAAAGAGAAAAACATTAAGAAAATTGACAAATGATAAACATAATTGATTTCACATGTACCTGAAACTGAATCTACAAACTCTCCATTGATGAAGAGCTTCGTATATTTTACTGTAACTGGGGGCAGAACTGTCTTCGATTCGGAGGAAAGGGGTGCCATATCTTTGCAGATGAATACTCTAAAATTCCCGGGAAGGTTGGAGGATACGATCCCTGTGCTGAGAAAATATTTTGAACAGCCTGAAAACTAGGGATGATTCGATAGCTACCCTCTCCATATATATAAGGATGGTCAAGGTTGTAGCAAACCATATTTCAAATTTGGCGAGGCCGGTGGCAGGAATCTTCAAACTTGGTGGCTAATGATCGTCATAGAAACCATTAAATACAATAGATGTCAAATTTCAAAAAACGAGATCACTAACATTCCACATGGTAGGTGGACTGATAAGACGATAATGTTAAATTATTGCATCGTGTCAATGTGGTATTTCCCAGCAGCAATTCCAGCCATCAAATAAATATATCATCCCTTTTTTCAACTAGAAAGTACCCAGATACGTTTTGTAAAATTTGAGAGATCATGTAATATTTCACACTGCATAAAAATTTATTCTGGTTACCAAGTTTTATTTTTTATTTGATTTCACATGGAATGTTAAATGACTAACGCTGAGAGATCATAACATATTTTGTTACTGGATTAATGAATAATTAGTAGTTAAAATCTTTTAATTTCTCTTAGACTACTGAAATAGTGAAACAAAAATAGTTACTCATCTACTTCCTTAACAGAGGAAGAGAATAAAGGTCTGGGGCAGAGAGAGAGGAGATCAGATGAGTAATGGGCAAAACAATGCTCCTTAGATTTCCTTGAGCTAGGTGGAATAAACTAGTAGGAAAGTTTCGAATACAGTAAGAGAGGTATGTGACTTAAGAGTTGACTATGTGTCCTGAAGCCCAAGATATCTGACTGCAACAGACTTGTTGACTCTATGGAGAAGGAAGAGCTCAAGGGAGAGTCTAGACATAATTTCTAGACTCACGGTTGGGTGGTGAGACCTTCCAAACAAAGAACATAATTACATAATTATTAATATTGTGAATAGATAAGTAGTCTAATCTTGTTTTTAAGAATTATTAACAAAAAATAATATTACCATGATTATTTCGTTAACTAAAACTGAAATTGCCAGTTCTGCAACTTAAATTAGTGCAAAGAATATAATTACATAGTTATTAATATTGTGAATAGATAAGTAGTCTAATCTTGTTTTTAAGAATTATTAATAAAAATTGATATTACCATTATTACTTAGTTAATTAAAAGTGGAATTGCTAGTTCTGCAACTTAAATTAGTTAGAAGTATTTATTCCAGAGAACTAATTATGATTTCGAAGAGATGATAGCTATGTAGGATATTATGATATTTAAAATAGAGGCACTATAACTAAATATCTTAAAGGATGAAAAAACAGATATCATAAACATTGAGGCATGAGATGCTAATAGAATGTATGCTCAGTATAGCCAACAGAATGATTTAATTACTGAAACACAATAGTACTTATATCCTTCAAGCTTTCTGAGAACTATATATTGTATATCTAGTGACAAATCTGTATGCTAACCGTTCAATCAATCTTTCCAGGTAATTATAAATCGAGAAGCAAGAAATAGTATGTAATCAATCAAATGTTTAAGAACTCTATTAATACCTCTAATCAAAATAATTCTTTTTATTGAACACAAAGATTTATATTCACTCTTACTCAAACTAGGAAGAATTAAAACAACAATGCATTCATTCTGTTTAGCGAAAACACTAAACCATAATCCGAATTTGAAAGAGTCCATTGAGGTAAACTGATAAGTTCGGCTCTAGAAGCCGTGTAAGTTTTCAAAAGCGAGAACATAAACCCATATAATCTTCAAATTGTATACATAGCAATGGAGCACTTCAAAACGGTGCATACAAGTTCTTTTAACAAATAATCCAAAACAGAGAAAGAGTAAATAAATTAAACCCTCGACAAGACCAAGTCACACGGACTATGCTGGAGAACAATTGGAACCAACATGGTTTGCAAAGTTCCGAGAACCCATTTACATAACATATTAACATCCGGTTATGATTAGCATATAACCATCGCCCAAAACAAAAACAAACAGTTGATTTCACCCAGTACAGCAAGAATGACAACCAGCGGAGAACTCAAGCAGAATGACCATACAAAAGCATTGGAACTGAGCAAATTCCGTAAGGTTCAACGTTCAGACCAACCTGAAAATAAGAATGCAAATCCATGAATGGTAAAAATGCATTGAAAGCCACCATGTCCGTGAAAGGAGTGAACTCGGCATGGGATTGTACCTGTCATCACATTGAGAATGAAGTCAAAAACCCTACCCATCAAACTGTTAATCAAATCAATGAAAATCTCACCGGAGAATACATGAGATAAACCAATTCTAGAGGAGCGTATCCCACCTGCACTAAGAAACCAAGAAAAGCAAATATCAGTGATTAAATTAGAAAAAGGTGAAACAAATCTTGAATAATTTTAAGATAGCCTATGCTTCTTACCTTCTCGAGATCAAAAGCCTACTTGTTTGTCTTCCACCGAATAGATAAGCTGCCAGAAGTGAGTACTTCCTATATAGGGAAATGAACATAGAACCCATTTGAGTAACCTCGAGGAGGAATGGGCAATAAGAGGAAACAACCCAGAGAAATGAGAAAATAGTGTAGCAGAGTACCTACTTGATGAAGCATGGCAAAAATCCCCATAAAAACAGAGACGAACAACCATAAAGCCTCTCAGCGTAGCGAAGGAATGATTCATTTCCAGAGTAGAGAAGCCAGAGAACGAGATCACCCAAGTGACACCACTCATGGATGAACATGGGAGGAGCAGTTACGAATATAAACCCTACTTTCTCAAATTTGTTGGATCGCCAACCCCAGATCGGACGGTGCAAGCAAATCTAGATGTTGGAAGCCACCAAAGCCTTCTGGCTATGGCATGCATTGATATTAACCATGCGAACAACAAACCATCATGTATTACTACTTGTCATTAATCCCATTAAATTATGCAATGTACAGTGAAGTGTATGGAATGTCGAACCATTGGATTTTCGAAAGTTCATTTAATTTAACCTCAAACTTATATTAATGCTTAAACATTGAACCCTCTATTATATGTATATGATAATGAAAGAAATGACTAAGTAAATGTGAATGTGAACATAGAGATCAGCAATAAAAGAGCAAAATGTAGAGGAGTCCCAGACCATTGAACCAGCTAGAGGCAACTTATGTAGAAGCCAACCCTGACTTATGGATACAACTAGGAGAGGAATCTCGGCAAACCAATACTACCCTACTAGAAACTGTTCAACAGTTACGTGCTGAGATGAAAAATTTGAGGATGGATAATGAACAATTGTGACAATAACAAAAGGGAATTCTTAAAAGTCTATCTAATCGACAAAACCAACGGGAACCAAATCCTAGTGCTGAGGATGGGCAGAAAACCCTGACGCCTCACCATGGAGAAGATAATGGAGAATCGACAGAAAGACATAAGGAAGATGAAGAGGGACATTCAAATATGTCTCTAACCAACGCAAGACAAAAATATAGAAATTAGAATTATAAGGGGAATTTAAAAAGATAAAACCATCACTCTTTGAAAGAGAATATGAAGAAGCCGTAGAAGATTGGTTAATTGACATGAGCAAATAATTTCAGATTTATGACTACACTGATAAACTTAAGGCATGACTGGTAGTTTATCAATTAAGGAGTAAGGTTACACTTCGGTGGGAGGAAATAAAAAATGTGAGAAAAATTGACGAAGAACAAGTAACGTGGAAAGAATTTCAAAAGCATTTCAAGGATAAGTATTTAACTAAACATTATTATGATGAAAAAACAAAGGAGTTCCATGAGTTAAAGTTGGGAATCCTAATCAAGGATGAATATGTGAAATGGTTCACCTCCTTATTGTGATATGTACCATATATGCAAGAAGAAAAGGCCAAAATTCAATGTTTTATTAGCAACCTACCCAATTTTATGAAGGGAAAGCTCAAGTTTGATTACCCAAGAATAATGGATGATGCGGTGTGGAAAGCTCGTATCTATTATCAACAAATGAATCAAAAGAGTGAGGGATCTAAAGGACGATTGAGCATGAGAGAGAGGAATTTACCCCCAAGAAGACAGACAAAAATTACTAATGGAAGAAATATACAACAAAGACGCTTCAATAAATTTCCAGCAAGGAACCAGTCCAAAGTTGCCTACTGTGAAAATAGACAGTCAGAAGGGGTTAGTAAACCTATTAATGATCAACAGCCAAAACAACCTCTGCAATGTTGGGGATCTGGAGAACCCCATTACTACAAAAATTGCCCACATAAAGCTAGAACAGAACAACTTTAAAATATGCAAGAAGCTTCCACAGTTGGGGAGGTGGCAAGGAGTATGCCCAGAATTAATACTGCTTTGGATGATCATCAAGCAGAATACTAGCCCACCATGATTGAGTGTGAATGTATGATCGCTAATCAACTTGCTTTTGTTTTGTTTGATCCAGCTGCTAGCATAAGCTATGTTAGTCCTAAGATTGTAGAGAGTTGTCATCTATAGAGCAGTAAGTTCCAAAAGCCTTGGTTAGTCCAATTAGCCACGGGGGCAAAAGAGAAGGGTAACTTCTAAAACAAAATGTTGTCCTATAACAATTTCAAGACACTTGATTTATGTTGACCTTAATATACTCCCTTTGGATTCGTACGATATACTAATAGGGATGGATTGGTTAGAAGAACATTGGCCCCTAGTTGATTGTAAGGAGAAAATTGTAAGTTATATCCTCGAGTAAGGGCAGAGAAAGGAAATTCAAGGAATCAAGAAAAATATCAAGTTTCATCCTATTATTGCTAGCCAATTGGGAAAATGTATTAGGAAGGGTTGTCAAATTTATGTTGTCCAGGTAGGATACACTAATTCCAAGAGTAAAATGAATTCTGTTATTCAGGAATTTGTCGATGTATTTCCTGAATCCATTCCTTGATTGCCACCTAAACGTGATATTGATTTCACCATTGAATTAATCCTTGGTGCAGCTCCTGTTTCTAGAGCTCCTTATCGCATGAGCATATTGAACTTAACAGAACTCAAAATGCAGCTTCAAGAACTTCTAGATAAAGGTTATATTTGCCCCAGTGTGTCCCCTTGGGGAGCCCGTACTATTCATACGGAAGAAAGAAAAAACTTTGAGGTTATGCATTGATTATCGTTAGTTGAATATACTGACCATTAAAAACAAATACCCTTTACCACGTATTGACGATTTATTTGATGAGGTGCAGGGAGCTAAAGTGTTCTCAAAAATCAATCTAAGGTTTGGATACCACCAAATAAGGATAAAGGAGGAAGATATTTGTAAAACTGCTTTTCGAACTCGTTATGGTCATTACGAGTTCGTGGTATTGCCTTTTAGTATTACAAACATCCCAACTACTTTTATGAGTCTGATGCATGGTATCTTTTAGCCATATTTAGATAATTTATACTGATTTTAATTGACGAAATTTTAATTTGCTCTAAGAATCAAGAGGAGCATGAAAAGCACTTGAGGATAGTGTTGCAAACTTTGCGAGAAAATCAATTATACGCTAAATATAGCAAGTGTGACTTTTTCTAAGGCCAAATACAATATCTAGGTCACGTTATATTAGTAGACGGAACAACGGTGGATCCAAAAAAGATTAAAATTGTTATGGAATGGACCACTCGGAGGAATATTGCTGATATTAGATCATTCTTGGGCTTGGCCAGCTATTACCGTCAGTTCATTGAGGGATTTTCGAAAATCGCTTTTCCGATGACCCCATTACAGAAGAAGGTACACACTTTTTGATGGACGTCTGAATTTCAGCAAAGCTTTGAAAAATTAAAGCAATTACTTACCACTACACCCATGCTAAAGGTAGCAGATCCAGAAAAATCTTTCGTAGTTTGTACGAATGCAAGTAAAGAAGGTGCGGGTGGAGTATTGACGCAGGAAGGGAAAGTTATAACCTATGAGTCACACAAGTTAAAATAATATGAGCAGCAATATTCTACCTACGATCTTGAATTGATAACAATAGTGCATGCACTTGAAATGTGGTGACACTACCTATTGGGAAATAAATTTCCGTTATTAACAAATCACAACAGCCTTACAATTTTCTTTAACCAATCCAACTCAAATGCTTGGCATGCCAGATGGACAACATTTTTGAGAGAATTCGATTTTGAAATGAAGCACCTTAAAGGGAAACAAAATCGAGTGGTTGACATATTAAGCAAAAAAATACATTGTATTTATGAAGTTCAATTTAGTGAGGTATGATCAAACCTCCCTGAAATAATTAAGAAAGCATCCCATAGGGACCCAAAATATGCCTTCCTTTGGCAACAGACATTAGAAAGACAAGTGAAGGGGGAACATCTGATTATGAAATAAATCCAAAGAAAATGCTAACCTTCAAAAACTGAATTTATGTTCCTAACCAAAATTCCGTCAAACAATTGATATTGATGAATTTCATAGGAAACCATATGCTTCCCACCCAAGGTATCAGAAACTATTTTGTGCCATCCAAAAAGGTTATTTATAGCCTGGTTTAAGGAAAAATGTCACCGAGTACCTATCCAAATGTTTGAAGTGCCAGTTGGTGAAAGCAAAGCACCAACACCCTGTTGGGCTATTGCAACAATTGCCCATCCCTGAGTGGAAATGGGAGACAATTTTTCTAGACTTCATCACCAGGTTACCTCACACTAAGAAGCAGCATGACCCCATTATGGTGGAGGTGGATAAGCTATGAAAAACCATTCATTTCATACCTGTAAAATCCACTTACAAAACTGTGGAAATTGCAGACATATTTATGAGGGAAATTTTTCGACTGCAAGGAATACCCAAGGTGGTAATCTTTGATAGGGATGGAAAATTTACATCCACATTTTGGAAAACATTCTTTACTGGGTTGGGTACCTAGATTCAATTTAGCACTGCCTACCATCCACAAACAAATGGCCAGACAGAATGAGTGAATTAAGTTTTGGACAATATGTTAAGAATTCTTATGATGCAACAACCGCATAACTGGGAAGATTACCTCCACTTAGTGGAATTTTCTTATAATAATGGATACCATGAATCACTGGGCATGAGTCCCTTTGAGGTGTTGTATGGAAGAAAGTGCAGAGTGCCCAAAGATTTAAATAGTCATGTCAATAGACTAACCTTCGGTCCTGACATGTTAGCAAAAATGGAAGAGATGGTTAAGAAGGTTTGTTAGAACCTAAAAGCTTCCCCGGCTAGACAAAATATATATGAAAATAAAAAAAGAACATACAAGGAATTCCAGTTGGTGTATCATGAATACTTGAGAGTAAAGCCAGAAAAAGTACCTTACAGTGGAGGGGTTGTGCTAAGTTAGCACCTCGGTACTGTGGACCTTTTCAAGTCTTAGAATGGATTGGGCCTATAGCATACAAGCTTGCATTACCAAGCCATATCCAGGTCCACAATGTTTTCCATGTTTCCTTGCTAAAAAAATATGTGTACAACCCTCAACATATAATTAACTAGGAAAATATATAGGTAATAAGTTAATAGAATACATAACTTATAATTGGTCGTTTTGAGAGGTTTTTGAGAGCAGATTGTAAATGTGCAAGCCGAACGAGAAGGAGAGTTTTTGGAGGAACTACTTCATATTCTCGATTAGAGAAACCACCTTGTGGAAATGATCCATCACCCAAGTTAAAGTGTATTGGAAGCACTTTGGCCTAGAAGAGGCTACCTCGGAAGAAGAGGGATTTATGCGGAAGGTTTATCCGACGCTATTTTCTTAAAGTGAAAAGAACATCAGGGATGGTGTTCCTCACAAGCGGGGCCAAATGTCACACCCACACTACATAAACATTTACTGTGGTTACCAAGTTTTACTTTTTACTTTAGTTTTTTACTTTATTTGACATGGAATGTTAAATGACTAAACATGAGAGGCAAAAACATATTTTGTTACCTGATTAATGAATAATTAGGAGTTAAAATATTTTAACAAGAACTGAAGGAAACAATTGTAAACTCCTGAAACAGTTAAAATAAAACAATTACTCATCTACTTCCTCAAGAGGAGGAAGAGAGAAAAGGCCTGTGGGACCAAAGAGGGAGAGAGAGAGGAGATCAGATGAGCAAAAGAGTAAAAACAATGCTGCCCATATTTCCTTGAGCGGGGTGGAATAAACCAGTGGGAAATTCTCGAATACAGTTGGAGAGGTATGTGACTTGAGGCTGGACTATGTCCTGAAGCCCAAGATACCTGACTGAAACAGACTTGTTGACTCTGTGAAGAAGGAAGAGCTCGGGGAGAGTCTAGACACAATTGCTAGACTTAGGGCTGGGTGGTGAGGCCTTCCAAGAAAAGAATAGAATTACATAATTATTAATGATGGGAACAAATAAGTAGTTTAATCCTATTTTTAAGAATTATTAACAGAAAATGATATTACCATGATTACTTCATTAACTAAAACTGGAAATGCCAGTTCTGCAACTTAAATTAGTTAGAAGTATTTATTCCAGAGAACTAATTATGATTTCAAATAGAGAATAGCTATGTAGGATGATGCATGATATTTAAAATAGAAGTATTGTAACTAAATATCTTAAAGAATGAAAAAGAAAATATCATAGACATTGAGGTAGGAGATGCTAATACATTGTATGTTCAGTATAGCCAATATAATGATTTAATTACTGAAACAAAATAGTACTTATATCCTTCAAGCTTTCTAAGAACTATATATTGTATATCTGGTGACAAATATGTATGCTAACCATTCAATCTTTCCCGGTAATTATAAATCAAGAAGCAAGAAATAGTATACAATAATCAACCAAATCTATAAGAACTCTATTAATGCCTCTAATTAAAGTAATTCTCTTTATTGAATGCAAGGATTTATATTGACTCTTACTCAACCTAGGAAGAATCAAAACAATAGTCCATTCATTTGGTTTAAGGAAAACACTAAACCATAATCCGAACTTGAAAGAGTCCATTGAGGTAGACTGATAAGTCTGGCTGTAGAAGCTGTGTAAGTTTTCAAAACCAAGAACATAAACCCATATAATCTTCAAATTGTATACATAACAGTGGAGCAATTAAAAATGGTGTATACAAGTTCTTTTCACAAATAATCCAAAACAGAGAAAGAGAAAATAACTTAAACCCTCGACAAGACCAAGTCCTATGGGCTATACTAGAGAACAGTTGGAACCAACTCGGTTCAAAAAGTTCCTAGAACCCATTAAAATAACATATTAACATCTAGCTATGACTGGCGTATAACCATTACCAAAAACAAAAAGAAATAGTTGATTTCACCCATTACATCAAGAATGACAGCAAACAGAGAACTCAAGTAGAAAGACCATAAAAAACCATTGGAATTGAGCGAATGCCGTAAGGTTCAACGTTGAGACCAACCAGGAAATAAGAATGCAAATCCATGAGTGTAAAAGGCATTGAAATCCACCATGGTCATGAAAGGAGTGAACTCGACATGGGATTTTACCTGTCATCAAACAAAGAACAAAGTTAGAAACCCTACCCATCGAACTATTAATCAAATCAATGAAAATCTCACCTTTGAATATCTGAGATAAACCAATTTCGGAGGAGTGTAGCCCACCTGCACCAAGAAACTAAGAAAATAAAATACCAGTGATTAAATTAGAAAATAGAGAAACAAATCTTGAATAATTTTAAGATAGCCTTTGTTGCTTACCTTCTTGAGATCGAAAGCCTACCTGTTTGTCTTCCACCGGACAGATAAGCTGGCAGAAGTGAGTAATTCCTATACATGGAAATGAATGCAGAACCCATTTGAGTAACCTCGAGGAGTAATTGATAGTAAGAGGCAAAAACCCATAGAAATGAGAAAATAGTGTAGTAGAGTACCTACTAGATGTAGCATGGCAAGAAACCCCATCAAAACCAAGAGGAACAAGAATAAAGCCTCTCAGTGCAGTGGAGGAATGATTCAGTTGCAGAGTAAAGAAACCAGAGAATGACATCACCCAAGTTACACCACTGATGGTCGAACGTGGGAAGATTAGTTACAATGATAAACCCTAGTTGCTGAGAGTTGTCAAATCATCAACCCTAAATCAGACGTGTAAGCAAAGCCAAATGTCACAAGCCACCAGAGCCTTCCGGCGATGGCATGCATTAACATTAAACATGTGAACAACAAACCATCATGTAGTATTGTTTGTCATTAATCCGATTAAATTATGCAATGTACAGTGAATATTATGGAATGTCGAACTATCGAATTTTCCCAAAGTTCATTTAATTTAACCGCAAACTTATATTAATGCTTAAATATTGAACCCCATATTATATAGTAAGTCTTGGAAATGTTGTTGCATGGTAAGCTCAAAACTATTGTAAATAGTTTGCTTTATTATTATTATTGTATTTTGGTTGAGTCAGATGTTACAAATGATATTAGAGCTCAGGTTCGCACACTGAGACTTCTGATATATAAATATATATGATAATGAAAGAAATGACTAAGTAAATGTGAACGTGAACACAGAGATCAACGCCAAAAGAGCAGAATGTAGAGGAGTCCCAAATCATCGAACCAGCCAAAGGCACCTTAAGTAGAAGTCAACCCTGATTTATGGATACAACTAGGAGAGGAATCTCGGCAAGCCAATGTTGCCCTACTTGAAACTATACAATAGTTATGTGTTGAGATGACAAATTTGAGGATGGATAATGAGTGATTATGACAAGAATAGGAGAGAATTCTTACAAGTCTATCTAATCGACAGAACCAACGAGAACTAGATCCCAGTGCTGAGGATGGGGAGAAAACCCTGATGGCCCACCATGGAGAAGATAATGCAGAATCGATAGAAAGACATAAGCAAGATGAAGAGGGACGTTCAAATAATGTCTCTGACCACTGCAAGACAAAAAGACAGAATTGGAATTACAAGGGGAATTTAAAAAGACAAAACCATCACTCTTTGAATATGAAGAAGTAGCGACAACCTGGCTAATTGACATGAGCAAATAATTTCAGATTTATGACTACACTGATAAACTTAAGGCACGACTGGCAGTTTATCAATTAAGGGGTAAGGCTACCCTTTGGTGGGAGGAAATCAAAATTTGTGAGAAAAATTGACAAACAACAAGTTACGTGGAAAGAATTTCAAAAGCATTTCAACGATGAGTATTTAATTGAACATTATTATGATGAAAAAGCAAAGGAGTTCCATGAGTTAAGGTTGGAAACCCTGACCAAAGATGAATATGTGAAACGGTTCACCTCCTTATTGTGATATGGACCATATGTGTAGGAAGAAGAGGCCAAAATTCAACATTTTATTAGTAGGCTACCCAATTTTATGAAGGAAAAGCTCGAGTTTGATTACCCAAGAACAATGGATGATGTGATGCGGAAATCCCACATCTATTATAAGAAAATGAAGCAAAAGGGTGAGGGATCAAAAGGAGGATTGAGCAGAAGGGAGAGGAATTTACCCACAGGCAGATAGAAAAAATTTACTAATGGAAGAAATATACAAAAAAGATGCTTCAATAAATTTTCAGCAAGGAACCAGTCCAAAGTTGCCTACTATGAAATTACACAGTCGGAATGGGTAGTAAACCTATTAATGATCAGTAGCCAAAATAGCCTTTGGAATTCTAGATATGTGGAGAACCCCATTACTACAAAAATTGTTCGCATAAAGCTAGAATAGGACAACTTTCAAATATGCAAGAAGCTTCCATGGTTGGGGAGGTGGCAAGGAGTATTGCCCAGAATTAATGCTGCTCTGGACAATCATCAAGAAGAATACCAACCCACCATGATTGAGTGTGAAGGTATGATCGCTAATCAACCTGTCTCTGTTTTGTTTGATCCAGGTGCAAAACTAAGTTATGTTAGTCCTAATATTGTAGAGAGTTGTCAACTACCAGGGAAAATTTTAAGAACCCCCTCTAAATTTATAAATATAATAAATGGGTGAATCTCCATGGTATATAGGAAAAATGGAAGGCGATTTTATCAATAATATAATATGTATATATA
>APFE031238317.1:1182-15993 GCA_000404065.3 Pinus taeda
ATGGTGCCCATATGAAGTTTTTCAACAAAAAAAAATTAAAAACATAGAAAAACAATGTTTTGAAACAATGAAAACTAAGAAAAATTAACCTACATACTGTTTCTACGGTGAAAATGGCGATCTCCTCTCGAAATAGTGAGTGTAGACCCTTCGAATCGGCAAGATCGACCTCCAGCTCTTCTCTCCCAGCTCCTCTTCTCTTCCTCCCGCGCGCTGCTGTCCAAATGGGCATGTCTATACCTTAGCAGGTGACCTTTCGTGAATGGGCATGTCTTTTAGACATGCCTTTTCACCTAACTTAATGACTATTTTAACCTAATTAAAATTTAATTATTTATTTTTTATATATTTATTTTATTTATATTTCGTTATGAATTATATTCATAACATAGCCTCTCCCTTCGGAAGCTTTCTCCTCAAGCTTTAAAGCTGGGGTTTTCTTCACTAAGTGTAAGTCATCTTGATGTATGTAACGTGACCTTCTCATCTTATAGCTAATCAGTGATATTCCTTTTGGATTTATTGTATTTATTTATTATGTTATCTCTATAATATATATATATATATATATATATATATATATATTATATATATATATTATATATATATATATATATATATATATAGTAATATATATATATATTTAATAAATATAGATTTTTTTTAATTAATTTATTTTATTTCAATATAATTATTACTATTATTTTTATTAGCTTTTTTATGAATTATACCATTATTAGTAACAATTATAAAATTTTATAATTATAAACTATACAATATAATGATTAACTTTATAATCGACCAACCTCGTAAGTCCATACGATGGTTTCAAAAATGGTTGTGCATATGATAGCTTGAAACAGAGCAACGTTTGACTGTGGTTTGGACCATTTTTAGAGGACCCATCGTATCACCGAGGGTCATGTAGGTATGACCCAGCATTTTGACTATGGGCATAACCTGTGACAGTAGCAACAACGTCGTTTTTTTTTTTCGTTCTTTCTTTCTTGTGGGGTGGACTGACTGTTGCGGGGTCTTCTGCAACAAATTTTTGGCAACAAATTTTCGATGGTTTTGACGAAACGTATGGGCAAGGGTGCATAGACTGGAAGTCAGACACGTCATCGGGAATGGGGTTCATGTTTTTCTTCAACACCACATACAGTACGCACACTGGAACCACTTTTTCCAAAGTCGAGACGACATCAATGCCCCTGTCAATGTCGTAGGGTTTCAGGACCATTTGAATATCTGGCAGCTGCCGACCGTCCAAAGAAATGGCGACGTGGGAGCGAAGCTTCTCAAAGATCTAGCGCACTGGAACGGGAAATTTATCAACGTCCTTGTCTAGGTTTGCCAAGTTTATCCATCCGCGATTTTCCATCTTCCTGTAAGTTCAAACCCTCAGGCTCGGAAAACAGGGCATTTTATTGTTACAAGGGAGGAGAGCATTCCCGAAGCTCTTGGTGCTCTCATAAGTCTCGCCATGTAGCCAGACGACATGGACTCAGTGTCGCAAATAGGTTAGGTCAACTAAATCAAAAGGCTTCATGCCACTATCGGTGTCCTCTCCCCCAACTATCAGAATGTCATAGTCTGGCTTTGCTTCTAGTCTGACATAGTGATAAGGATCAGTTGTATCCCACCAGTTGGATTTTTTTAACAGAGTCCCTGGAAACTTTAAATCCAACTACATAGGTTCGATATGCTGTCTGGCGTGCATGGACTGCCAAGTTGTGACTGAGAGGAGAATTGGTGGCCATTACAACTGCATGGGCAGATACTATGACCCCCTTTGATGTTGAAACTTTATTTTGTTCTGTCTTGAACACATGACTCTGCTCATATATTTTGCCTCCTCTTCTGACTATGGCATCAACCAATCCCTTGACATACAGGAGAGGATGAAAATCAGCAGAACCCGAAAAACAAATCGACTTCCCAGCTCTGCCGTGGGCAGGATCATTTCCTAGATTCGCAATGCTGACATCAAGGCCTACTCTTTTACAAGCTTCGAATTCCTTGAGAATAATATGTTAAAAATACACACAGTTATTTAATAAATAATACTTTATAATATATTATATATATATATATATATATATATAATGTATTAAGTTGATAAAAGATTACAATGAGGACCCTGCTTTTATACCTCAGTAGGTGACTTTTCATGAATGGGCATGTCTTTTAGACACGCATTTTCACCTAACTTAATGACTATTTTAACCTAATTAATATTTAATAATTTAATTTTTATATTTATTTTATTTATCTAATTGTTATGAATTATAGTTTCTTTGATCAAGATCACTCCAAACCATTACTCACCTGGACTCTGCCTGCACACATATGTTATACAGAATATTATGATTCATTCATAGTTCATCATTCGATACTCAAACCACACACTTATACAATTTCGGAATTAATCTCTGTATATATAAACAAGCATTTACACAGTTTCACTATCTTTGGCCCGATCTTCTAATGTCAGTGGCCTCTGTTTACAATCTTCCCGTAGGCTTACAGTCACCCTCTACTTAGCTTAACTGTCTAAATATCTGACCATCTCATTCACCTTTGTGTATGCCTTTTTTGGCTTACATATATACAAAAGGATTCTAAAACCAATTCCTGATTTAGATCCATAAACCTCTCAATAAAATCCTAAAATCTCTCCCTCATCCATAAGGATCCTCTCCAATCCACAAAATCATGAAATAACTCCTAATGAGTTTTACAATCAATTCTCAAATCCCTCAGTTCTCTCAACTATCCTAAATCTCTCATATTCTTCTACATTCGAGAATATTTACAAATATGTCTCACAATATTCAATTAAATCCTATTTTCATTAAATTACTCAAAACTCTTAATAATTACATTAATTCAATACTTACGAAACCAACTTCCTTTAAATAGAAGACCCCCCATGTCTACTAAAATACAATGATAATGTTGAGCTGAATGCTCCTGCATCATTCTTCTAACTGATAAATTAATTATTCATTTTATTGTTACGGTAACAACAAATTAAACACACTGCAACCTTCACAAATAAAATTCTGTAAAAAAAATAGCGTTGGAAACTGAGAAATTTAGCACACAGACATAAAAATATGACACCGTTATTTCTGGACAAAAGGTCCCCGAAAAAACCCAACTTAGGAAAACCGGTGCAGTAGCTGAGGGTTTTTATTATTATGCAACATTTGATATGAGTACAATAATATGGATGACAAATCTGGCAATATTATAGAGAAAAATACCACCAAAAATCTAGTGAGGAATTTTTCTTACCCCACAGGCAAATCCAACTCTGAAGATTGGCCTCTGAAACCCTCTACAAATTGCCCCGTTTCACCCTTTGTGTGGACTTTGCACACGCTCTAATCCGTATGGCCTGGATCTCAATATGAGCGATTCTTCTACTTGCCATTGACTTTCAAAATGCTTCTCCTGGACTCTACAAAAATTCTTTTGCCACCAGAACACTGAAATGACTTCCCGAATATGCAAATCAAACTGCCTCTAGACGCTACTACGCAGTCCCTGCGTCAACCTCTATGTGGCTCTTCTGCCTCTCTGCAAATGCACTCATTAGATTTGGAAATCTTCCTCCAACCTCACTGTCTCTGCCCATCACTGTCTCTTCTTCCTCACTGAAGCTCGAACTCTCCAGCAACTGACTGCCACTAATCTCGAAAATCGAATTCTCCAAGTGTCTTTGGTGTCTTCTCCATCACCACATCAATCCCTTCTTATATCTTCGTGTTGGGACTCCAACGACCAAGATTAAATCTTAATCAATGGCTCAAATAATTTTTGGATCAATCCGTGTAATTTTATAGAATATTCTCACATTGACTTAATTAATTCTTATTAATTAAGCCATATCTACATGGAATTTCCATAAAAGATTTCTGCGTTTTGGAGATCTCATGTATTCTAGCCTTTCCACCAAATTTCGTGGCTAGAACACATCCGATGCTACAGAGACTAACAGTTCCACCCCTTAGGTTGGAAGTACCTAATAGGGCCTTTGGATAACCCTCCCATCTATAAGTATGGTAACTTGTTTACAAATCATCAGCTAGTAAGACATTTGAAGACAATGCTTATGTGAAGTACCCTTACGCCTTTTGCATTAGATATGGTCCACTTTAATACCTTTATGGTTTCTAAACCTATGATGATGATCTTACTTGATTTTGACAGTGTATTTTAGATGTTGCTTTCCAGATAGGTTTCAAGTGCCATTAAGGATGGCTTGACACTCCTCCAACACTATTATGAGGACATGCAACACAAGATGATGTAGTTTTATGGCCTTGAATCCACATTTTTCACCACTTTGACATGAGCATTATTTATGGGACAGATCAAGTATTGATGCTTGTCAATCTTACCCACACAAGGTCTTCCACCTTTGACCCCTATCGTCCAACTCCATATAAACAATTGAGAAAGACACTATTCTAGGCGTATCAATCCTACAAAATCTATCTTATCCTTTTCCTTTGTGGTTAAAAATGGTTAAGGTTTGGAAAATATTCATTAGATAGCATAATTCACCTTATATATTATTGTCCTAAAACTAGGTTTTGCATCTATTACATTGGAAAAGTGAAAATCATCACTTTATGCATTTTTCACCCATAATTTTAGTGTTGACATTTATGTTTTCCTAGCTGTTGTGTGCAATTCAGCCATTAAAAACTTTGTTTTAGCCTCTCTTTTTCACCTATATGCTTGGCCTTAATATTTTATTGATAACCATCATTTGTGGGCTACTTTATCACTGCTGTCATATATTTTGCATGATGTAAAATGTCATTATCTTGTTGACCTCTACGTGTCAATTACCCATAGCAGTATACCCCCTTTTTCGCAGAAGGGGTAGCGCTTAATAAACATGTCCATGCCATTCGACAGTAATCGTCGACCTAATCATATTATATTGTAAACCCAGTCCGCATGTGTAAATTGTAAACAATCTTAGCAAATATGAGTCTTGTATGTCAATTGCCTAGGTGGACCTATTTTTCTAGTGATTAATCTACGCTCCGGAAGGTTTTTTGTCTCACTGATCCATGGTCGGTAGAGTTTTCCTTTAGCCTAACCCCAAAGCCAGAATGAATTTTGTCATTAGGATCTTAGGGGAATCATAACGTGTTGATCTGCCAGATTATATTTGTGTCGCAAGACTGGGTGGTCTGTGAGGGTCTATGTCAAATGGGTTTTCCCCCTTGAGATGTAAAATTGTAAAAGTCATGACGTAAAATGCCTTGAGGGCTAGAAAATATTTTAATCCCCTCATAAGTCCTAAGTCCTAGGTCCTAGGTGATTTTTCCAAAGGCTAGGTTCGAGGATCCAAAAAAAGAAAGAACTTAAAAAAAATTAAAAAATAAAAAATAGATAAAAATAATAATAAAATTTTAAATTTTAAAAAATAAAAATAAATAAAATTTAAAAAAATAAATAATAATAATAAGTCAAAATTTTGAGTAAATAAATGCAGAATTTTAATTTTTTAATATATTAAAATGCATTTAAAAATTCGACAGATGAGATTAAAAGAAATCTTGATCCTCATCGACGGTCGATATTAGTTGGACATGGATCACTCGAACTAGCCGTTGGGATTTTTCCTTTAAATAGGGTGCTAGGGGTCATTTGAGATCATTCGATCTGTGAGTCTTATGTTGAAGAAAGCTCTCTTGTAAACTTTTTCTTGTGCAATAAAGAAAGACTTTGGGGTTGAAATCTTGTTGGTGTTACTCTCCTAAAATGCTATAAATTGCTTTAGTTTCTGCATAATTTTATTTTCGGCCATTAGTAATAGCTTGGTGAAGAGTGATGTTGAACACAGGTATCTTGTTTACTCACTAGGGTTTTAATAGTAGTAGAATTTTTGGAAAAAATGGCAGGTACCTCCATTGGAATTGGAATTTAGTACTGTTTTTTCCCTCTTTATTGGTAGCTAAAGTGAGCTGTGCAGGAAATCCAGGAGATCAACGGGAAGTTCTAAGCTGAACCAGCCAACTCCCGAAAAGCATTCTCTTGTAGAGCCCAACCAGTTTCGATTCTGGGTCTATCATTTAAGTTTATTTTTGAATTACATGAGAGATTTCTGAAGTATCTCATAGTAAATTTGAAATTCTGAAAATATTATTGAGGATTACTAACAAATCTTGTTGCTGTAGAGGCATAAATCTGTAAATATTGTAATTTTTTGACTGGTTTGTAGGGTTTTAGTTTTAATCCTTGCATATATCATCTCTGGGTGTTTGTTTTGCCATTGCAGGTTGCAGGTCTAAGAAGAAAATTTTGTTTGAAGCCAGATCTAGGCCCTGGAGGGCAAGATCTGGCCTTAGGATCAGTTCTTGCAAGGTTTATCTAAAGAAATTTCAGTTCTTTTCAAGCTGTTTACTATTGCCCAAGGTTTCAATTTTGCAGGAAAGTTTTTCGAATTTTTTTTAAAGGTGTACACTACCCTAGGCCTGCAACAGGCTCCCCATTAATTTTTCAAGCATTGCTTCTCTATTCCTTCACTTCACTGTCTTCCCTATACCCGCAGTTGTATCCATCTTAACCCTCACACAATCAATCCTCCAATTCCACGAATTAGCTGCTCATTCCTCATCACGTAGCATCCAAAACGTTGTCCTCAAGCTACATTTTCCCGTAGCATCCTCAGACTCCGCGCGTTTTTCTGTTCCTCGATTCTTCTTCTTCTTCCGTACATCGAAATGTCACCCAAATTCATCACACTGTATTTTCTTGCCTTCATCGCTCCTGCAATCCTTGATTTCCCCACGCTTTTCCCTGTGTTGCCATACCATGCCATGTTCTCCCTTGATCCACAAACCTGTAGCGTCCAGGCCAGCAACACCCTCACACAGTCACTCCAGCCACCTGCGTGTTCACATCTCCATGCTGCGTCTATTTCCAATTATCTGCGTGTTCACGCAACCATTGTCTTCCTCTCACACGCAGTTATAACCTGCAAAGCCATTTTCCATAGTTTCCTCATCAAACCAGCCAGTGTCGCTTCTCTGCCATTCTACAATCGCTCTCTCATCGCCGCCGTCTGGTTACTTGAACCTGCAAACCTGCAAACACAATAAGACTCGTATTTCGATTTTTTTTATTGAGTTACGTTTCATGATTTAGGCTTAGAGTTAGCATATAGGTTCAATTTTTAAATTCGATTTTGATTTAGTTTAAAGTTTATCGTTATGTAGTTTTAGTTTTATTTAGCCTAGTTTCTTTAAATTTGAATTTAGTTTTAGATATTAGATTAAAGTAAATTTAGTTTTATTTTATTTTGACTATAAAAAAAAAGGTATAAAAAGTTGTAAATTTTTTTTCGGTTAGCTTTTGAATTGTTAATTTTTAACTTAGGTCTTAGTTTTAAATTTCATTGTAGTTCAGCTGTTAATTTTGTTTTACTATATATATATATAATATATATATATATATAATTTCTCAAAAACATAAAAAAAAAAAAGTAACTTTAGACTTTTTTTTTTTGTTCTATAATTTAGATTTTTATTTAAGTTTCATTTATTTAGACTTTAGTTTTTGCTTAGCTTAGTTTTGTTTTATTTTAAATAACACAAAAAAAATTTGAAATATTTTGCCAGATTCAATCTTGGCTCAAGGATTTTTCATGTTTGCGATATATCTTTTCTGCTGAGGCTAAAATTTTGATGTGGGATTAATATTTATCATTCTTTATGTGGTTAAACATGCTTAAATGTTCATTTGAAGATTAGCTATATGAAAGTGATAACTAGTTAGCATTTAAAATTACGTGGTTACTTAAAACATTTAATCTTTCAAATTTTAATTGTTGAAATATTGTTAAGACATTGAGCATTTATCGATTATCTCTCATTTGGTAAAATTAATCTTTGTTTCGGTTACTTGATGGTAAATGATTGTTAATGAGTTCATATTTCTGCTAAACAATTATTCAGTCATTGACTCCATAAGGCACTAGCACATTAACTTATAAAATCAAGTGTTTGTTTCCCCTTGTGTCTCCCAACCCAACTCGTCCACAGTTGGTCGTCCATTGTCCCATAGGGTTTACCTCCGTTAGCCACAGGAGACGGCTGAAACGGAGAGATCGGGGATCAGGGTGACAACCCCCGATCTGAGCTTTGTCGTGACAATCTGTGTGACTACATTTTTTGGCACCGTTGCCGGGGATAGAGTTTTTTTCTGTCCTTGGTTCCTTCGACAATCATCTCATTTCTTTCTTTTCGTCTTTAGCTTTTTCATTTCGAGCCTTTCCATGTTTCACTTCTTGTCCGGGTGGCGACTCCACTTCATATATCATCTGCAAGAGTGTATACTAGAAGACATCCAAGCAATCCGTGCAATCTTGTTCCTGATCCTGAAAGGGCTCTCAGGCTACGATTACACAAACTCCCTTCTCGTACACTTCTTGTTAACCTCGGACAAGAAGCCCTCTCTGATATCCATTTTCTTTTTACTAGTCAAGTTGGGCATGACATCATGGATATATATGCCCCTTGCGATTTTTCTAACATTCCAGGGTATCCCAATGATCTTCCATCACTTGGGATAGATAAGTTGCCTAGCTTTTAGGGAGATAATGTGATTAGTGCTAATTCATATCTGAGAGATTTTAGTATATGGATGGCTAAGTACGCAAGGTCTGTTGATTTCAATCATGAGGATGTTAAAATGACTCTTTTTATTTTAACATTCGGGGGCGATGCTCATGAGTGGTTTGCTGAAAAGCCTCGAAATTGATTTAATTCCTTACAATCGATCATTGATGCCTTTAAGAAAAAGTATGGAGATAAGAGAAAAGGATGACTCCTCGTGAAAGTTATTAGCATAATAAAAAAAAGAGAATGAAACTGTTGAAGAGTTTAACAAAAGGTTTAATGGTATCGTTAGAGAATTACCTCAAGAATACAAACCTACTGACAAATCTCTTCAATATTTTACATTGATGCCTTTAGTCTTGAGCCATCTTATGAATTGAGGCGTGCTAGACTTAATGATTATAGAGATTGCCAAGCCTTAGCTGTAGAGCTTGAAAAGGACAAGGCAGCATCTGGGAAATCTGAGATCCCAGGTTTCGATACGGCTACTACAAAACTAAAAGAACCTAAAGGAAAAGCAGCTCAAGAGCCTAAAAGCAAACTTGTTCTGAAATTGCTCCAAAAGATTGAAAGCATGGAAATTAATCATAATAAGGAGATAGCTACTTCGCAGAATAGGTTGGTGTAAATGGAAAGAGCACAAAAGCAAAATTTCCAACCTCGAAATAATAATAACAGAAATAACAATTGGCAAAAGAAGGGTCAATCTAGTGAGCAGAGACCTCTTAATCCGTTTACTAATTTGGTCGATAATGCTCCTCCTTACTATCGGGTTTGTGATGCTCTTCATGAAGAGGCCACTTGTCCCATCGTTAGAAGAATTTTAGATAATGGAATGTTTGGGGTGGGTGATCAAATAAATGTAGTGGGTAACAAGTTTCCTTTGTCTATGGATGATTGGATAGAGGTCAAGGAAAATAGTCGTGACGTTATGAATCCTTCATCAGCTTTTAGTATAAATAACCTTGAAAATCAAGATGACATTTTGGCTAAGTTATATGGTGAAAAACCCTCTCTAGAGCAAATCATGGAAATTGCTAGAGATAAAGGTTTAACCTATCAAAGAAGGGATAAAGATCAAAGCGGGAATCAAATTCCCTCTCAAAATTTTAACCTGGTTTAAACTCTGGATTAGATGTTGATTTGGGAAATTGGTTTAACAATGCGAAAATCTGGGTTCCTCTCTCCGAGATTGCTAAAACCCCTTCCCAAAGAGATAAGTTACTAAAAGCTATTCAGGGTCCTCAAATAAATATTTCTCAACAGAAGATTCGGGAAGTTGACTATCACGATGCTCCCATATATTTGAAAAGCTTAGATGTGGATAACAAAGATCACCAGCCTTTCTTTATCACCTTGTTAGTTAATGGATATAAATTGAATAATTGCATGTTGGATTCTGGTGCATCAGCTTGTGTCATGACTAAAAGGGTCATGGAACAGCTTAACTTAAGAGTTTCTAGACCCTACTATAATATATGTGTCATGGATTCTAAAAAGATTGAAGTGCATGGTTTGATCAAAGATTTACAAGTTCATCTATCAGTTTACCCAGACATCATGATTGTTATGGATATTGTTGTTGTTGATGTTCCTGATGCCTGGGGTATGCTTTTATCCAGAAAGTGGGCCTCTGATCTAGGAGGAAGCATGCAAATGAATTGGTCATATGCTATGATTCCTTCTCCTAGAGGTGATGGTTTTGTAAGACTTAATAGAGAGCCCGAAATAAAATTCCATGTTGAAGATCCTAAGAGACCTCACAATGAGATAATTAAAGAGCAATCTGACATTGGGAATTATGCTATCATGTCTAATTTCATAATTCCTCCTGATGATAAGATTAAGGATCTCAATGATAGAGTTTGGTACATGTACTTTGATGGTGCATCGTCTAGGCATGGTAAAGGTGCTAGAATAGTGCTTAAATCTCCCCTTGATCACATTTTCAAGTTTGCCTATCGATTAGAATTTGAAGCAACCAACATCGTCGCTGAATATGAGGCTTTATTGTTGGGTCTTGAATTCGCGAAGTCTTTGAAAATTAAGTTGCTTAGCATTAAGGGGGATTTTGATTTAATTATCATGCAGCTTAAAAATAAATTCACATGTAAAAATCAAAGATTAAGGAATTATTGAAATGCTGTGTGGGATACTATGGAACACTTTGATGCCCTTGACCTCGAAGCTATCCCAAGAGAGCAAAATAGTTTGGCAGATGAACTTGCCATAGCTGCTAGTACTTTCCAGTTATCTGATGAGCTAATTAAGGATAAGATCAAAATGGAAGTAATATTTAGACCATCTGTTCGAGATAACTCAGAGCATTAGCAAGTCTTTAATGACGAAAATCAAGTCATTTGTTTTCTTAATAGTCTGGATGAGTTTGAAGATTTCCAGATAGATTCTGAGGAGGATGGATCTTTAAATCATGAGCATATCATAAATCCTACTCCCGGGAATGTGGTGGCCTTAGAGAAACACTTTGATCATCATGATTCCACAAAGTTGAGAGAGGAAAATAAAATGGACCCAGGCGAATATCTCGAGATAAACATTCGTACTCCTGAGAACCCAAAGATTGTTAAAATTGGTAAAGGTACTAGTGTGGAGGAAAGAAAAAGTTAACTACTTTACTTTGCGAATATCGAGATGTTTTAGCTTTTTCTTATGACGAATTAAAGGGCTACAGGGAAGATGTCATGGAACATACTATCCCCTTAAAAGATGAAAATGATAAACCCTTTCACTAGAAGCTTAGGCAGATTAATCCTAAGTTAGCCCCTTTGGTTCAGAAAGAGCTTGCGAAAATGCTTGCGGCTGGAATTATCGCTCAAACAATGCATTCGACATGGTGTTCAAATTTGGTGATTGTTAGGAAAAAGAACGGTACGATAAGGCTTTGTGTCGATTTTCGGAATCTTAATCTAGCATGCAAGAAATATAATTACCCTTTGCCGAACATGGAGACTTTGTTGCAAAGAGTAACCGGTTTTGGAATGATGTCGTTGTTAGATGGTTTTTCTGGGTACAATCAGGTATGGGTTAAAAAGGAAGATCGTCATAAAACCACATTCACCACACCATGGGGTACTTTTGAATATATTAGAATGCCATTTGGATTAACCAACGCTGGAGCTACATTTCAAAGGGCTATGGATGATGCCTTCAAAGGGTTAATCGGGAAATTTATTGAGATTTACCAAAATGATCTTACTGTATTTTCTAAAGATGGTATCAGTCATATAAATCATCTTAGGCAGGTTTTCGATAGATGTAGAGAATACGAGATTTCTTTGAATCCAGCTAAGTCTGTTTTTAGAGTAACATGAGGGAAATTACTTGGCCATATCATTTCTAAGGATGGAATCAAGATTGATCCTAAAAGAATTGAAGTAATCCAAAAGATTCCTCTACCTCATAATCTTAAATCCCTTCAGTCTTTCCTTGGAAAGACAAATTTTCTTAGAAGGTTTATTCCAAATTACGCGGAAATGGCTAATCCTATTCAAAGTCTTCTAAAGAAAGATGTAAAGTTTGTTTGGCAAGAAGACATCAAAAAGGCTTTTCAAGAAATCAAATGCGCTATTGCAAGAGCTCCTGTCTTAGTTAGTCTCGATTATTCCAAAGATTTCATGATTTTTTCTTTCGCTTCCGAAGATACCATTGTTGGTGTCCTATTACAAAAGAATAAAGATGGTCACGAGTAGCCTATTGCTTTCATGAGTAGAGCGCTTCAAAATTCCAAATTAAAGTACAATACCATGGAAAAGCAAGCTTATGCCCTGGTCAAGTCTCTTAAGCACTTCAAAACTTATGTGGGTTATTCTAAAATCATTGCTTTCGTCCCACATTCTGTTGTTAAAGATATATTAACTCAAACCGATTGCTTAGGGACTTGCACTAGGTGGGTTACTAAAATAAAAGAATATGATTTAGAGATTAGACCCACCAAGCTAGTCAAAGGCCAAGGTTTGGCTCAAATTTTGACTGAAAGTAACGAAAAGACTCTTGGTTTGTTTTGTCTTAGCAATCTATCTTCGCCGGAGTTGTAAAGATTAGGAGCATGAGTGGTACAAGGACATTGTTTATTACTTGATGAATCTTACATGTCCTAACCATTTAGCTGCTCATAAGAGAAGGGCTCTTAGACTAAAAGCCACTAAGTATTGTCTTATGAAGAATGGCCTTGAGTGGAAAAATCCTGAGGGCATAGTGCTTAGGTGTGTTGATGAAATTGAGTCCAAGAAATTAGTCTCTAAGTTTCATTCAGGATTTTGTGGTGGTTATTATGCTGCTAGAACTACCGCCCACAAAATTCTAAGAGCGGGTTATTGTTGGCCTTCAATTTTTCTGATGTGCATAAGTTTGTTAGAACTTGTCAAGCCTGTCAACTATTCACTGGAAAACAGAAGCTTGCTGCCCTGCCCCTACAACCTATCATTGTAGAGGCACCTTTTTAGCATTGGGTTCTGGACTTCATCGAGAAGTTCCATGAAAATTCTAGCAATGGCTACTCATGGATTTTGACTGCTACTGATTATTTCACTAAATGGGTTGAAACCATTCGTGCTAAGAATGCCACTGAAAAGGTTATTATAGATTTCAATGAAAACAATATCATTACTAGATTTGGTGTCCCTGCTAAGATCACTACTGATAATGCCAAGGCTTTTAGTTCTTCAGAGTTTTCATATTTTTGTTTTAAATATGGAATTATCTTATCTCATTCATCAAATTACTATCCTCAGGGTAATGGTCTAGCTGAATCAAGTAACAAGAATCTCATAACCATTATCAAGAAGATAGTAGGAGATAATAAGAAATCATGGGATAGCAAAATCAAGTATGCTTTATGGGCAGATAGGATCACTAAGAAGAAAGCTATTGGTAAATCTCCCTTTGAATTAGTTTATGGCTTGGATGTAACCTTACCTGTGCACCTGAAATTGCCAGCTTATCAGCTCCTTCAGCATTTTTCTACTAATAGAGATGTTGTTCAGAATAGAATAGATTAGATTGTGGAGTTAGATGAAGCTCGTAGGACAACTTTTGATGCTATTTGTAAAAATCAATCTAACATTAAGAAAAGCTTTGATAAATTCTCTCGATCTAGATCTTTGCAGATGGGAGATATGGTACTTCTTTGGGATCGCAAGAACGAAAAACCAGGAAAACATAAAAAGTTCGACAGTTTGTGGTTAGGACTGTACATCATTCGAGATATAGCTGGACCAAACTCATTCCACTTGAGCAGATTGGATGGTGAACCACTTGATCTACCTGCAAATGGCCAAATGCTCAAGTTGTTATTCAAAGATGATATCTAATGCCAAGGGGTATCCTCTGTATTGTATTTCTAACCTTACTCCTTGTCATTTCAACATTTTATTTCTGATTTAGGATTAGATTTACTTTCCTTGTTACTAGACAGTTAATAAATGAAGAGCTTATATCTTTAATGTGCTTAATGCTATATGATGATTTTTTGGATCGACACTACTTATTTTTGGTTGTTTGTTGCATGGGTGCAGATTCTGGATTCTCAATTCCTACAGTGCAGCAACATGTCCCCAAGTAGAGCTAGATGTTGACCACTACGTGTCAACTACCCATAACAGTACACCCCCTTTTTCGCAAAAGGGGTAGTGCTTAATCCACATGTCAGTGCCATTCAACAGTCATCGTCGACCTGACCATATTATATTGTAAACCCAGTCTGCATGTGTAAATTTTAAACAATCTTAGCAGATCTGAGTCTTGTATGTAAATTGCCCAGGTGGACCTATTTTTCTAGTGATAATCTATGTTCCGGAAGGTTTTTTGTCTCACCGATCCATCGTCGGCAGAGTTTTCCTTCAACCTAACCCCAAAGCCGGAATGAATTTTGTCATTAGAACCTGAGGGGAATCCTAGCGTGTTGATCTGCCAGATTATATTTATGTCACAAGACTGGGTGGTCTGTCAGGGTCTGTGTCAAATGGGTTTTCCCCCTTGAGATGTAAAATTGTAAAAGTCATGATGTAAAGTGCCTTGAGGGTTAGAAAAAGTTTTAATCCCCTCATAAGTCCTAAGTCCTAGGTCCTAGGTGATTTTTCCAAAGGCTAGGTTCGAGGATCCAAAAATAAAAATTAAAAAAATTAAAAAAATCAAAATAATA
>APFE031238331.1:0-19790 GCA_000404065.3 Pinus taeda
CATTTTTCTTCTTGATATGTCCTTCTATCTTGATAGTTTGAGGAGTGGTAATTTCAACCAATGAATTACAAAATATGGTTGGATTCATTTCTTCTTTCTCGATGTGATCTTTCACTTCTTGCACCTTTTTTTTCTTGATATGTCCTTCTATCTTGAGAGTTTGAGGAGTGGTAATTCTTGCCAATGCTTTACAAGATATGGTCTAATTCATTTCTTCTTTCTCTGGGGTGGGGTCATGGCGTATATCCTCTTCTTTTGATGTTTCTTGATCCTTTTCTTCCTCCTCTTCATATTCTATGTAAAATAATTTCTTCTTAGCACACGTATGACCTTTAGTGCATTTGCTATCACAATTGTAACAAAGCCCTTTTTCTCTTTTTTCTTCCAATTGTTGTTGTGTCACCCTTGTAGGTTGTGGAAGGCTAGGAGAAACAACACTTCCTTCTTTATAATTGTGAGGGGTATGCTTCCTGGTTTCCATAATTTTGCTTTCCACTATGTCACGAAGCCCTTTTACTCTTTCCAATTGTTGTGGTGTTGCTCCAAAGAAGGTGTTGCTCCTTCTATCCTCATAACGTGCTATCATTTCCACTGTGAAAATTGACCATGTAACAAGTTGTTTACGAGGACAAAGCCCTTCATACCATAAAACTTGATCCGGTTCTAAATATGAAGATGCAATACATACCTTTTGTAACAGTGGTACACCATATAGATCAAAATATTGCTCCATTTGAAGTATCCAATTTATTGGATCCTTGCCATCAAACTTCCTCATCTTGCTTTTTCTCGATTTTAGGAGCTCGATCTTGAAACGACTGTAACTCTTTACCTTCAGATCTTTAAGTTCTGAAATTGCGAGCTGTAGTATCCCTCTGCTTCCTCTTTCCAATGCCACCAGTTTGATCCAAATTGGATTCTCCAAGGAAGAGTTATGCGAAATCTCCCACAGTGACCTGATTATAGACTAGTTCGGTAGGGCGAACTTGTATGACGTGCCACGAGTCACTGTTTCTATCTTTAACTCTGGAAAATATATAGAAGAAACTACAGTCCGTCCTCTTTCTATACCTTCTTACGAACTTTCCATCCAATGCTTAGAGAAAAATTTATGACGATTTTCCCTAGGTCACCTGTTTGGAATGTAATTGAGGAGTCTGCAAATACCAACTTCCTTAGATCATATCTCCACAAATATAGCGCAAAAAGTTCTGAAATTTGGACCCAAGGTTCAGCGCAATATCTTCTCAAATGGGTTTTTTTCGACTTCTGAAACGTCGCAGAAAAAAAGTTATAGCGAAAATGCCACGATGACCTATTTGGAGCAGCGAAACCCTAGAACTTGGCTCTGATACTGAATGTTATGAAGCCAGCTCGAGAAAAGATAGATCAACGCCTTAGAATTCAGCCTCTTCGAGGGGGAAACCTCCTTTACATTACATAAATGAAGAATTCTTGGATGATACAAATGAAAAGACCTCCTTTCTATATAGGAGTCTATGGGTCATAACATAATTAGAGCCAACATAACAATAATAATGTAAGGGCACACTAATAGCAATAGTGGGCTTCTATGGGGCACAATAGTAACAATATGGGCACTACATGGGTACATCAATATAATAAGTGGGTTGTACTAATAACAATAAGGGGTTACACTAGTAGTATAGGGGCCTAACATTACATTTACCTCTTTTTAAATTTAAAGGATTTTGATTGGTATACATATTATGTATGTGAAAATTTCATGGGCACTTTTAGGCTAAAGTTTCCTGTAATGATTTAAATTTCAATGCTCTATGGCAGATCTATGACAAAATTTAGTATTATTTTCTCCTTCATTGAGCCACAGAACCCTCAATTTCTGTTTCCATAAGATTTCCTCTTGTAAGCATATCTCCTCTCATTTTTTTAGTAGTTTTGTTTCCTCATTCCTTCTCACATATGTGTACCTTCTTCTATCAACACTTTCTTTAATGCCTCCATCTTCATTTCCAAATCTCTTTTTTGCTTATAAGATATTGTCGAACTCTATTTTATTCAAATGCCTTAGTTGGGTTTAATATATCTCAACCTGACCTAAATTTTGAACATTTTAGAGCCCTGAACTGGGAGAGGATCTTCACACCAATTTTTTGTATTGTCCATAAATGAGGGGTGATTTATCCAAAATGCCTCAAATCTAAATGATTTATTTTTAGGGGTTCCCATCATTGTAATCGCTAACACCATTGGCCCATGATCAAATCCCCCATAGGGGAGAATATTTTCCTCTATATCCAACCCTTGCAACAACAAATCCTCAGATATTAGGGATCTATCTAACATAGAGGCTACTTGATGCTCCCCTCCTCGCTTGTTACGCCAGGTAAAGATTCCATTACCTATCTCCATATCTATCAAATTTTCTTCTTCAATGAACCTTTTAAAGGTCCCAAAGTCTATATCAATTCGTCTTTGACCTCCTTTTTTTTCTTCCATAGAAGTGATCATGTTAAAATCTCCCCCTATAATCTAGGGGATATTAAGCTTTCTTCTTCTAAGATCCTTCAAGGCCTAGATGAAACCTAATTTATTAGCAATCCTTTGCAACTCGTAGACATTTATGAAAAGAAAAGACTCAGGGACTCCTATTAGGTGAAATCACTATGGCTTGAGGGCGGAGGTGGTTTCCTCTAGATTCCATGTTTGGTTATGTTTTGGTTTTTCCCATGTAACCCCAATTTCAGACTTGGAATATGGCATGGGGGTGATTCGAATGGAAGAGAGAATTATTTTAGCCCTATTCTATGGTCATGTGGTACATGAAAGTTCCTGACTTGGTTGGTACGATGCATATGTTATTATGTGTTATAAGTTAATGAGATAAATGAGCATAAGATTTGGTTTAATGTGTTGATTATGCGACTGGTTTGTCATGGCTTCATTCTGGTTAAATGCTTGTACATGCATATAATATTTCTTATTATATGAAATTATTTTGTTATTGATCGTACTCATGGTTGAAAAAATCTCGGATGTTTTATATGGATGTATGAGATAACTTGTGGTTTATTGCAACTAACATAAGAGGGCAGTAAGCCTTCTTGATGAACGTCTGATAAAACTAATGAAATTGTGAACAAGCTATGCATCTAAACCTACATGCACCTTGGTCACAATATGTTTGTCAAAATGAATAACTTGTATCGGTAAAGCTTGAAAAAGAACAAAGCTTAGAACATAGCGTGAAGACTTACACATTTTGTTGACAAAATTATAGAAAAGTATGGGCAATTGGCTTGAATGTTGGCATTAAAAGAATTCTTGGATAATTCTATGGCCCCACTATGTGAACAAGGAAATATTGGCCACAACCGCATTAAGGAAGGGTTATCCATGTAGCTGGAGGCTTCTAGCCACACGAACAGGCTTTTATCCCTACGGCTGGTGGCCTCTAGCCATACAGACAGGCTTATATTCATGTGGCTGAGGTGTAAGATAAGATAGAGAGTGGATTGAGCTAAGGGGAAATAGCCACCTAGGAAAAGTAGGTTGATATTAATGTGATTACGTACCCTTGGGTGTTTTATAATCAGTTTGGTAAGTTAGAGCCCAATTTCATAGATACATCTTGGAAGTTGGGTCATGTATAATAACTCTTATCTCATGTTTACCCCGACAAGTAGGTAAATAGGTAAAAGTGGCTAAATGTTGGGTGGGGTGTTACATCTGGTCAAGGAGGGAATATGATTTACAAGGTGTTGCATAGCATGTTTTGGTGAAGGATGATAGAATTTGGTGATGTGATGGATTGTTTGTTATCCATGAAAAGGAATTGACATTAATGAGTATATTTAAGGTATGGAAATATGTCTAGTGAAGTATGGACATGATATTTTAATAATATCATGTGTTGGATGAGATGGATGAGAACATGGCCTCACATTGGGTGGTCAAGTATGATTGGCTTAAGAGAGGCAATGGTGCAACATTGTCTATGGTTAGTTGATGATGGTTTGGCATTACCTTTAATGAAACATGCACTTCAATGCTTTTCATACTTTATGATGTTTTTCTTAGGTTTGATGAGGACGTGTTTGTTAGGCATATACCAAGTGATACAAGTCATTGAAGGATCACAAAGTCTCTCTCCTAGTGAAGAAGATTGCATATTTAGATTTCTCAGCTTTAGAGGAGAAGCATGATAGTCATAAAGCTATTCTGGTAGAATTTCCCATTGTTTAGCATGTTCATGGTCATTATTTTTGTTTATTTTTCCATGAACAACATTTCTACTCACACTAGGAAAAACATTAGGATATCTAGCAATTTTGTAGATAGTGAAAGGTTTTCTTTTCTTAACTATGATATTATTATTATCAATGTAGTAGTTTGAATTTTTTATATCTTTTCTACTAGTCTAGTTTCCCTAGTGGTAGGTCAATAACCATTGTTATGTCTACTTTTTTGCTTGGATTAATATAAAGTCTTCATTAGCTCCCCTCCTCCCCACCATTCCCCCCACATAATAGACCCTCTATGGTTACAACTACAATTGACTCCCCCTTCTTAGAATGGAGATGAGAATTAGAAACCTTCTATGCCATCATGCATTAAGGAGAAGCTTATAAGAAAACTTCAGTGATGGATGCAACACACTAGGACTAACCACAAAGTTGATATGTATATAATTACATATGTATTATGTTGTAGTCACTTTTTGTTAAATACTTTCACTTTTTTTTCTACATATTATATCTAAGCTTATATGTCATTGACTCTTCTTAAGAATCTCAATAGCCCACAACCGTTTTCTATTGATAGATAACCTTTTTGAGTCAAACACCAAATTGGTGTATGAAACCACCTTGTTTGTAGGACAAGGGTACTTTTGAGTATTAAAGTTTAAGAAGGTGTACTTACTCCACCCCCTACATATTTGAACCTATAACATCTTAAAAGAAGATACATGATCTAAGTTATTAAGCCTAGTTAAGCTATGTCTTGATATACATTGATTTTTGTTAAGTTAAAGGAAATGTGTTAAAGGGTCATCTACATTGACATAACAAAATATTTACCAAATATTTAAAGTTTTTATAAATTAAATAATCAGCAAACTATCATTATAAACTTTAAACTAAGTATTAACTATATATTTATTTTATACCATCATAGATCCATCTTAACTTTGAATCTAGCAAGGCATTGAGAAGGATCAAATATCATAAAATGCAAACTTCTTTTTGAGTGGAAAACTTAAAGAAAGGTTTGCACTTGGAGACATTTGATTCCTCTCATCAGTTGGTAAATCCTTAGTTAAGATGGATCTATGTTGGTTCTCAATAATATTATTTTTATTATATAAATTTCACACACACACACATATATATATGTAATATCATTTTTAATTCCACTTTTACGATACTTCTTAAAAATATATCTATAAACATACCACTTTAAGGTCTTATGTATACATACATAGATAGATATCCTTCATAAACAAATCATTTCTCCTCAAAATATCCCTAGTGTCGTCGATCGATCCCTTGATTTAATCTCTATAGAATATCCACTAGATATTTTTAGTAGTAGTGAGGTCCATAGAGGGTTTTGATATATTTTAAAAGTAATTATAATATTTTTGCTTTTAGATTTAAAAACTTATAAAATTAAATTAAACTAATATATTAATAAAATATTTTTATTATAAATGAGTTTGCAATTTTGGGTATATGGTATTTATAAACCATGGTATTATATAACAAAGGCCTATTTATAAGTTAATAATATCAAAAAAAATGTGTGTTAATAAAATATCTAATGTAGGTTATGAATAAAATATTTTAATATGAATTAATATTGAAGTATAGTTAAAAATATATAGCATTCCATAATACAATTTAAATCATGAAAAATTACACATTAATTTTTTGTACTTTAAAATAAGTTTGTACCTCAAAAAATTTGATCCCTCTCGACATACTTAAAATAAATTTATACTAATTTATATAGTAAAAGTATACACTAATACAATATTTACAAAATATCTCTCAACCAAATAACTACATTCATATATAAATTTGAAATAAAATAATAAACAAAACAGTGGAGCTCGAAAAATAATGTGTATTCTAGTTCTAGAGCAAGTAATAGTAAATGCGCTCATATAGGTGATGTTATCATTGCTAATAATTAAAGAAGCAGTGCCTAATATACCCTTTGGAAAAATTGGAAGTAGTTAGAGCGCACTTGTAAGGATTTGAACGTAACAATAGAATAATGATACGATCTGATGACAATGCAGCCATTGTCATTGATCAGGAAGGAAATCCAAAAGGAACCCTTGCACTTGGGCAATCTAGTAGAAAAAGAGTTGTCTATAATGCGACTTTTTGGAGATTCCGGTGACGGAATCCGGTGGAAGAAATTGAGGTTAAATCTTGATTGGTTACAGTTAAAATGGTTTTTTAACTGCATATTTGGATTCAGCACCCTAAACAACCCCTTGCAAACGCGATGTGGCCGCCAACGAGTGGCCCGAAGGTGACCACCGGGTTGACATGTCCTTTCTAGATTTTGGACGCCACCGCCACGGCTAAGAAGAGAGCTATGCCGTGCGCCAGCGCTTCCGCCACCAGCCCCGCCGGCGTCGTCGAAGCGTCGTCTGTCAGCTTGGCTGCGCAACACACACAAAATCAAATCACTGTATGCAAGCAGGAAGAAAGCAACGAAAGAACAACACAGAAGCAACGAGATGGTCATTACAGAAAGCAATGACGGATCCTTCGCTGGCGAAAACGAAGATGATAGCCGAGATGAACTCCGCGAGAGCGGCTTTGAGAGTGTCGGGGTGGTAAGCCTCCTCGGCCTTCCCTACTGCAATTTTCTGAAATGGGTATGGCATCATGCCACCCTTCAATTCTCCAGATAACGAAGACGAATGCTTTTCTTCTGCAGCTCTGCGGTGGGAGCTTTTGCAGGGAGTGGCGTGTTTATATTGGAATAAATGGGCGTCATTTCACTGCAGGGACCCGCCCTCCTTATCACAACCATACCCAAACGGGAGGCTGAGAGCGTTACGCGGTTACAGGAATGGGACAGTCATTTAGCCCATTATTACTAGTTTTGTCCTTCCAGCGAATTTCGTCCACGGATGTCCCCCGCCATTACTGTCTGAAAGTGATAGGGTCGGAGGGTAAAATTTTCGTTTTAATATTTTGGATAAACCAAATATTTTTTACAAGATCAAAATTTTATAAGTCAAAAAAATACGAGTTTTTCAATTCCGTAATTTTTAATCCTTCTTTACAGGGTCAAATAATTAAAAAGAAAATTACGAGATAATTTTTTTATCAAAAATAAGTTAAAAAATACGAGTTTTTCAAATCCCTAAATTTTTTTTGGAGAAACCAAATCTTTTTTTAAAGGGTCAAATAATTAAAAAAAGGTGGTCTTACCAATATATAATTTGGTTAAAAAAATAATGGAAATTTAATTTTTTTTTTTTTAATCTGAATTATAATTATCAAATTTTAAAATCTCAAACAATTGATAATGGTAAATCTATTTTCATAATCAAATTTTAAAATCTGAAGCAATTGATAATGCCAAATCTATTTTTTAAAATAATAATAATAATATGGACAACGCCCTTACAAATACGTCTTTCCTTCGCCCTTTATTTATCAGCCATTTGCCATTAAGATCCATGGCCCACCACGAATGGGTGAGTCTTTAATTTTATTTGTCGTCATACAACTCTTATGGTCACGATTCCTAATGTATTTAGTGTGTTTAACGAGTGTTGTTGAGTGTGTTTAAAGTATTTATTTTATTAATTTATTTCTATTGATTATTATTAATATTTTAGTGTTTTTAATGAGGGTTGTTGAATGGATTTTTAGTAATTTATTTATTTGTTAATTATTTTTATTTTAGCATTCGTATATGTGATATTTAAGGTTTAATTTTGAAAAATAGTTATTTTTTAATATTGTTAAAAATATTGATTTTTTTTTTGATTGGATTATAATTTAAAAGTTTTATTGTATTTTTATACAATATAATGGTACAAGTCTTTGCATAAAAATGGGTCCAAATAGGATGTAAATAAATATATTTATCAAAAGTTATTTCTCATTATTATTTATGTTTTCCTAAGCATTAATATAGGAGTAAAATTGTAAATGTGTGAACTTACTAATGGCTATTAATCACCAAAATTTATGCAAGTCTTTGTGCTAAGTAAGCAATTAATTTATCTACTTCACATGTCAATTTATTAGTTCCTAACAAAGCAACACTATATAACTATCTATTTCACATGTCAATTTAGTAGTTCCTACCAAAGCAAGACTATATAATTCTCTACTTCACATGTTAATTTATTAGTTCCTACTTGTTGTAGCAGCTGCAACACCCTCCAAAATTTTGGCCTGCATCCAATTTCAGAGCCTCCTGTGAGAGTTTCACTTGATGTCTGCACCCACTCGAGATCACTCCGTGAGCTCATGTGAGTCTTCGCTCCCACCTTGCTTTATCATTCAACAGACAACTTTTGCATGTTGGTGTCAATATCATGCTTGCGACAATGTTTTGGTCATACACAAGGTCTTCACTTCGTGTGTATATGTTGTGTTTGCTAAGTAAACATCTGTCGCGCTCACATGTGGAGTCATATACACTGTCGTGCAAGCATCGCCGCGGTCGTCTAACAATTTATCACAAGCGTCACGCTTGTCGCTCACACCGTCGCTCAGTGATGTTGAGCATGTGTTTTTGGATGGTTTGAGTCGTCTCCTCGTCAAGTCATGTAAGTGTGTGTTTGCAAGTTCACGTATGCATCTTTTCACTCACACACACACTTAGTCGTTTTGCTGAATTTATGACGACCAAATCACCTTTTGACAGTTGGACCTTTGCCCCGCCATCAACTCGATCGATTGTCACCCAAAGCAACGTAGAAGCATAAAGCTATTCATTTCAAGTTTCGCTACCCACAAGCTGATAAATCAACCCTCCTGCTAGCCAACTAGAGAATTTGACTCGACAGTCACCCCGGGACTGATTCCCCTCAAAAATTGCACAGAGGTTACAGACCTTTCCCACTTCGCTGACTGAGGAAATTGCGCAGACAGGTTGGATAGACACCTAGTGCTTGTCCCTGTCTTCCTTAGAAAATTGCGTAGTTTTTCCAACCAATCAGCCAACTGGCTGCTCACTTAGAAAATTGCGCAGATTTCATTAGCAAGCCCTTTACTGCCCAGTAGTCCTCTTACCTCAGAAACTGCACAAAGGTGATCAGCAGGCCATCCTCCCAGCATCAACGCAGTTTTTCCTTCCAGTAGCCCGCTGCCAGTTCCCTTCAGTAATTACGCAATTTTGATTGTCAAGCACCCAACAACTGACTACCGGCTCCCCCCAGGAATTGTGCAGTTTTTTGCTGCTAAGGCCCCAGTAGTTGACTGCCAGTTCCCTCTAGGAATTGTGCATTTTTGGCTACCAGGCTCCCATTACCCGCTCATTCCAAAAATTGTGCAGAATTTGTCTGCCCAGCCTTCCCGCAGCCCAAACTGCTCCTCCTAAAAAATTGTGCGATTTTGTCCTCCAACTAAGACAGACCCCGCAGACAATCACTATGGATTCAGATTGCCTGTCACCATCTCCCAATGACTTTTGTGCAGTTTTCACCAGCAGTGCTCAGAGCCTCCATCCCATCTCAAAGCTCACCACCTTGTCTTCTCTCCCAGTCACCTGCACCTAAAATGATCATGCATCATGGTAGACTAGGAGGTTTATGGATTTGATGTCATCTCGTTATGACTGACTGCAGATACAGGTACACAAACAAACATGGCGCGGCGACGGATGGGATGAATAAAAGGAGTACATACAGAGGGACATGTTCGCCAATGGACAAACAAATGATTCATGCAAAGAGGTGTTCGTGGATAGACGGACGAACGAACATGCGAGGATGTGTTCGCACACGGATGGACAAACAGACGAACATTCACTTTTCGCGAACAGATGAACCTGTCAAGCATGCCAACATATAAACAAGGAGTAATGTGTGGATGTAACATCAAGTGAACCCAATGACCATCGAAGACTCTACGCACTTTGCCATGCGGAGGTGAAGTTGTGATGCACAATGAGGACATCCATCACCTAGCAACACTGCAACTCGACATGCACAACAACAGCAACATGAACGTACCAACACTGTCATGTCGAGTCATGTCATCCACATCTCTATTGTGGGCCATACTGTCAATCAATGTAATGTAACGTGGAAGTCCAAGAGACCCACTTGTCATATGAAGAGTCATGTAAAGTCAAAAGGTCATGGAAGTCAAACAATCATGAAGGATGTCGAATAACCACAAGGGTCAGTTTTACCCTTGGCTATAAATACCCTCTCATTTGTACATGCAAAGGAATTTTCACCTCTGCTCCTCCCACATAGCCTTGAGAGTCTGTAATCTTTTCTTTGAGGGGTAAGTAGTGGCTCTAATGCCCCCCTCATGGGGTTAGTGATGTATGGTGTAACAATTTGTCTTGGAACTTTCACTTAATTCATAAGCCTGCTAATAGGCCAACACATTTTCACACATGTGTTGTAACTATTGTAAGTCTAATCTTGAACACTTGTAATACATGTTTCTTTAACCTGTGTTTAACACTTGAACTCATTCATTTGTTGTAATACATTTATATTAATAAAAATGTGTTGTATGAGTTTTTAACACTCTCCTGCCCATGTTGGTTACCTCCCTGGACATCAGATAGACCTTTCATGTAAACTTTCCATAACGACCGTCACACTCGTGCGGAATTCTCCCCTATGTGTTGTACGTGTTATATTTCCTTGTGTGTTGTGACTACCACATCCATGTGGACTACTCCTATGGAAGTTGTGCATGTCCTATTGTGTTGTGTGTTCCTAAAAGAGTTGGGGCTTCCCCCCATCTGACTTGGGACTCACTCCCACTCTCTCCCTCTACGATGAAAGAACCATTGACACAAGTAACACTGGAAATCACCAGGCATGCGTACCTCACTACTCAAAGACAAAGAAGACCACTCTCCTGTGCTGACAAGTAAGAGATGAGGCAAAATTTTAAGATAATGGCAACCAGGCCATCATACCAAATGGGACTCCCACACCAAATAGTGTGAGGTCTAGTTGGGACTTCATACGGGGGTGACCCCCTGAATGTTGGCAGGTCTAGAAATGTCAACATTTCTGGCTCTAGAAGGAGGGAAACCAGTTGTTTATGGCTGAATGTCCTCTCACACTCACTCATCAACCATTTGGTCAAGGTAGTAACTCGCACTCCCTCTCACCTACACGCGACTTTTAAGTTGATTACTTCTCACCTCCCAAGACTAAACATGAAATTCCATATCATCACCTTTGCTCTGTCCATCCCATTACCTGCTAGTTTACGAAAGTAGTCGGACTAATCCCAGGCATACAGTATCTTCTATACGCATCAAGGAAGCCAAACTCCACTCCCACAGGGGTTGTTGTATTGTTAGTGGAAGAAGCAATTCTTGCCACACTTGAAGGTATGGAAGAAGCTATTGAAGATGGAGAGAAACCTCCAGTCTTCCAATAAGGGGAACATGACACCCTTGTGATATTGAGCTTAGACTCCGGTACAAGAGGTGGAGGGGAAGGCAAGGCAGCGAAGGAGGCGGAGGTGGAGATGAACCAACAAACTCAGAACCAGAACCGTTAGATTTTGAAGAAGAGGAGGAGGACGAAGAAGACGAAGAGATGGCTGACCAAAATATGGAATGGATGACTCAGGGACCATGGGCTCTCCCTGGTGCTTTGCACAAGATGCCAAAGCGGGCAGAGAGAATGAACATCAAGTCCAATCTTGACAACACAGTGAAGGGAGAAGACCATTTGGACAACTTCTACCTACAAACTGTAGACCTTTAAGGCACGATACGACGACGTAGCATGTAGATTGTTTCCATGTACCTTAGACAGTCATGCAACTGCATGGTATTACAACCTTCCAACCAACTCCATACAAAACTGGGTGTGTTCAAATGCATGTTTTTTGAAAAAATTGTTGATGACAAGACCCTAGCCATGTTACTCAAATATTTGGGAAGCCTAAAGAGGGAGGGGAAAGAAAAGGTAAAATACTTCAATAAGAGGTTTACATGCATATTGAACAAGTTTGCAGTGGAAACCAAACCTCATGACTCCATCACTGTTGATTACTACACATCCGCACTGCTGACTAGCATTGCGCAATTTGTCAAGCGAGTTGTGAAACCAACACTAGTTGAAAATTGTGAAGAGGCTATTGTTGTTGAGAAACACTTGAGTGCGATTGGAGTCATCAAGGATGATGAACCCACAAAGGACTCCAGAGACACGAGTAGGAAGTCCCAGGCAGAGGCGAGTAAAGGTAGAGACAAGGAAACAAAAGATATTGAAACCCTCACTTGCCTCGTTAAGTACTTGACAACATAAGTGTACGAGCTTAAATAATGGAAAATGGGCACATCTGTAAGAAACCATCTGTCTAGGCATAAACTGGGAAGCATGTCATCAGGCAGCAACCGGTTCATTTCAAAAACTCCGTAGAGCTCTGTGTTCCAGCTCTATCAATGCACAAACTCTGAATTATGTTCATTCCATGAAGAAAATCACCCAAAGAATTATTTTTCAAACTAGAAGTGAGTCGCAAGCTCTATATGCAGTCATACATTTGACGTAGAGAACAATATGCAGGAACAACCGAAAATGGATAATGAAGAAGATGTTGCATCTGATGAAGCATCAAGTTCTGGGCATGTGGTGAACATGTATCAGTGCTTGCAAGAAACGTTGAAGGCGAACACCGACAAATAGCCCCAAAGGCAAAATGACTGTTACAATATTAGGAGTAAAGGGGCTCCCCTTACATTTGGGGAAGCACAAGAAAAGATGAGACTACTGTTGAGAAAGGTTGATCCACCAGCTACCCCAAAGCAAGTCCAGGAAGATGGCGGTGAACAAGAGTACGTCTATGAGCAACAAACTACAGAACACTCTGTCGGACAACACGAATATCGGTATTACCGCAGACACCTCGGTGAGTCTACCACCTATTGACTACAACATTGTGGATGACATGAAGAAAAATCACGTGAACATCAGTTTATTTGAGTTAGCTAAGATCCAAAGTCAACAAGACATCCTGTTGCACAAACTAGGACAAACAACAACGAATTGCACAACCTCTACCAGCAAGGGAGCAAGCACACCTCCCGAATCACTTTCCACTATGCTAAACATGCTCCAGGTGGAAGAAGCAAACTCAGGTTGCCCTCCATTCCTACTCTCATTTGAATTTTTTAACTGTAATGTTCACAACTGCTTGGTTGATTCTGGTGTGACAACCAACATCATACTACTCTCCATTGCTAAAAAGATCAATGCACAATGGAGCAAGACATCCATGTAAATCATCCAACTTGATTGAACACCTGTACCAGCCATTGGTGAACTCCGAGATGTGATAATCTGATTATCCCATGATAGTCGAGTCCACCAATGCATCAACATTGTTGTTGTGGACATAACGAAAGCATAATGTTTACTACTCAACAAAGACTAGTCCAACAAGCTGAACAAATATCTTTCTACAGACTGGTATCACATGTGGCTTTCGTACAAAGGAAAAAATAATCAACTTTGGGTGGTGTCCGAGAGGTATATGAGACACAATGTCACTCCCCTCATTGGTGAGAATGAACCGTTGGCCTTCGCAGAACTCATGTTTGGCAACTTCCTCCTGGAAACAATGTTGGGGTGTTATCCTGCATGGCCAGCTCCAACCCCACCAGACATGTAGTTGGGTCTCCTTCCTTGCCCAACTAATGGTATTGAAGCATGTATAGTACAATGTACCAATAATAGCATTAGCAGTAGAAATAACAGTAGCAGTAGTACAAACACATCAAACGGTCCGTGTATAGACGAGTTATGGACCATGTAATTTGATGGATCAAAGACACAGGATGGATCAGGAGCTAGGTGTGTCTTGATCGACCCAAACAATAGGAAGCATATGGTTTCAAATCTCTTGGATATCGAGTGTATGAACAACGTTGCTGAGTATGAAGAACTTGTGTTGGGCTTGCAGAAAGCCATCAAACTCAACATGGTTGCGCTCAAAGTGGTAGGTGATTAAGAGATAGTGGTACGACAGGTATGTACACCATTCACTATTTTTCACTACATCTCAAAAGCTACTAGCAATACGTATGTCAACTTATCTCTAACTTCCAAGAATTTAACATCACTTTTGTACCACGTACGTGTAATGCAGTTGCCAATACTCTGGCAAACACAACTTCAATAATGTCACTGATTATGGATAGAACTACTATTGAAATTTTATACAAACCATCTATCCTGAATAACATAACTAACTTATGCATATTTAATGATGATCAACAGATACTATATTTCATGGCCAATGATGACGTCTTCAAAGATGCAGCAATAGACAATGATGGGCATGAACAATCTCTGCAAGAAGAAGCTAGTAACAGGAAATGACATCTCATCACGAAGGGTGTGCCATCATTGGAGAAGCTTTATGACTTGCAAGAATGTTTTCAGGGGCCAAGGAATAACAAGACCCACAGTTCCACCATGATGCACAAACTGATCAACTTGGGAACATAACAAGATCCAAAGTTTGTCAATATTGGCACATGTTGCACACAATGAGAGTAGAAAGCCTTTGTCTGCCTATTCAAGTAGTACCAAGATGTGTTCGTGTGGATGTACGATGATATGAAAATTTATGACACACAAATAATCCAACACATTATTCTGATTAAAGAAGGGGTAAAGCCATATCAGCAGAAGTTAAGGAAAGTACATCCGTTACTTGAACCCCTCATACAGAAAGAGCTCACCAAGTTGTTGGATGCATGGATCATATACAAATTTTGTCATTCCACATGGGTTTCAAACCTTGTTCCTGTATGCAAGAAGTCCGGGGAAATCCGCTTGTGTGTTGATTTCCAGAACGTGAACCATGCCTCGAACAAAGATAACTACCCTGTGTCATCTATGGACCACATTCTACAAAAAGTATCTCGACACATATTTTTTCACTACTCGACGATTTTTTAGGATACAATCATGTTCTAGTAGCAGAACTTGACAAACTTAAGACTACCTTCCATACCAAGTGGGGTATGTTCACATACAGATGAATGCCATATGGACTTGTGAATGCAGGCACAACCTTTCAGCGCGCCATGGACATCGCTTTTCACGGACTCATCGTATAGAGCGTATTGGTATACCTCGATGATGTGACCATGTTCTCAAGGAGACGTGAGGACCACATACGCCATCTGAAGAAAATTTTTGAGCGATGTCGGAAATATGGGATTTCCTCGAATCCCAAAAAGAGTGTATTCATAGTGTCTGAGGGGAACCTTCTTGGACACATTCCATCCAAAAGTGGGATCAAGGTTGATCCAGAGTGGGTCCAGAATATTACACAGATCCCTCACCCAGCCAACAAGAAATCCATGCAGTCCTTCTTCGACAAGATTAACTTCCTCCGAAAGTTCATCTCGGATTTTGCACAGATAGTCAAGCCCATGCAGGACATGATCAAGAAAGATGCAGTCTACAGTTGGGGCAAGAGGGAAAAGTATGCATTCACCCGTATCAAGTAGGCTATTGTAGAAGTGCCTACACCCTACAACCCAGATTTCAAGAAGGATTTCCTACTATACACCTTCACCTCCGATAATTCGTTCACTACAGTACTCACTCAAAAGGACAAGATGAACGATGAACGCCCCATCTCCTTCATGAGCGCAAGCATGCAGGGACCAGAACTCAACTACCCCAGAATTGACAAGAAAGAATATGCAATTTACAAGGTGGTGAAACACTTCAATCCCTACTTGCTGAAGAACCACTGCATAGTCTACGTCCCTCACCCAACAGTTTGCACACTTCTTGTACAACAGGAACTGGGTGAACAATGTGTGAACTGGATGACAGGCTTGTAAGAGTATGATCTTGAAATCAAGCCAGTTCACATTGTTAAAGGACATGGGCTCTGTAGAATTGCAGTTGATGTGGTGCATGCATCGGAGGGTGAAGAAGAGCCCGCCGGCTGAGAGCAGGAAGTTGAGATATATGATATAGGGCGAGAAACACCCAGTGAAGACAGAAGCTATTGGTACGCAAATGTGCGCTAGTGTCTTGAGCACACCATTGTACCCTCTCACTTTTCCATTAGACAGAAGAGGGCATTGCGCCTCAAAGCTTTAGCATATCAATCGGTGGATGGAGTGCTTTACAGGAAGCACAAAATCATAATTTTGCTCAGGTTCCTAGATGCACATGAATCGGAGAAGGTATTACAAGATCTACATGATGGAGCCGTCGGGGGTCACTTTGCAGGAAACACCACTACACACAAAGTTATGCGAGTCGGTTTCTATTGGACCCATTTTAGACATCAAAATTCTCCTAATGATTTGAATGAGTATGGGTACATTTTGGGATCCCACAGACCATTATTTCAGATTGGGATAGGAGGTTCCTGAGCACATTTTGGTCAAGCCTCTAGACACTGTTGGACACCAAGCTCACCCAGTCGACTGCCTTCCATCCCCAGACTAATCGCCATATGGAGGTCGTCAATAGGATGATAATGCACATACTCCACATGTACAACTCCAAGCATCCACGAACTTAGGATGAGAGTCTTCCCTATGTGCAACACAATTATAATAGAGCTCTCCATAGCTCGACTGGTCGCAGTCCCTCTCAAGTGGGTCTAGAATTTCAACCATTGTGTCTAATTGATGTTTCCATGCCTCATGCGACTACATAGACATAATCCATACATGTATTGTCTGAGGTTGATAAAGTGACTAGATTTATTGAACTCATCCAACACATCTTCCAGCACGTTCATGACATCTTGGAGAAGTGAAATGCCAAGTACAAGTAGCGACATGATCAACATCGAGTGCCACACAAGTTTTAGGTGGGTGACAAAGTTTAGTTGTATTTGTAGAAAGAATTCCTTACCACAGCACATCGCAAGCTTAGACCACTCTGATATGGTTCTTAAACCATTACCAAGGCTGTGGGAGATAATGACTTTGAGCTCAACATTCCCCCATTCCTTGGACTGCATCCAGTGTTTAATGTGGACCACCTTCGACCATACTTCCCACCATTACTAGACACATCAGACATTACAGAACAACCCACATCAACAAAGTTAAACCCAGACTACATGGAATATGCCACAACTGATCGTATTATGGACACATAGGTCAAGAACACTCGCCAACAGACGATCCAACTATATCGAGTTGTCAAAGCTAGCCAACTCCTGCACCAAGGAAAGTGGCTCACTAGGGACCAAGTTCAATAGAGGTTTCCCCATCTCATGGAGGCACTCAACTCAATGGGGACCATTGCTTCCTAATGGGGGAGGATTGATCTAAGTGGATGTTGGTGGCCACCCGCTTATTCCACTTGGACCCCCACCACTGTCTCTTTCAGTTTTTCAGTTTCCTTAATTATAGCATAGTCTACTATTTTTGGTAGTTTTTCAGGTCCTAAACTTTTGGAGCCATTTTCAGGCCCTAAACGACATTTTTTGGGAAAATGGGGCCATCATGGGTTTTTGATCATTGTTGGCCACTTGAAATTTGTATCCATTGGATAGATCTTTCTAATGAGGTATTGTAAGTGTCAAACATAGATCATATGCCAAAGTTACAACCCGAGGCCTCTGAGCCTCATTGTAACACAGTTCAGAGGTATGTACTCGCCACATCTCTTCTCAGAGATAAGATACCATCGCCTGAGCTAGTCTTATTTAGGTTCTGTTTGTAAGCATATTTTAGTATTTGATATTAATGAAATGAAGTGTTATTTTTGCTACATCTCTGTATTTATGGTTATATCTGTAATTTGATGCATTCCTATTTAAGTTCGGATCAGAAATTTAGCATATAATTGTCCTAGATTATCACCAAAATCATTTAAAGTTGTGCTTCGTGATGAACAAGCCCTGCTCCAGTCTACTTCCATGGTAATGTCATTATACTTAACAATTTCCTTTCTTTCATGACTAGTATTTGGCCTCTATCTAATTTCATCAACATGTGGCAGTGGCATTTAAGAATGAAATCCACTTGTTTGGGAGTGACATCTAACCATAATGAAGGCATGCACTCAAAAGTAAGGCAAGTTTCACTTCCTCTTAAGGAGATTCAAGAGCCATGTGTTTGTATTTCTTTTTGGTTTACGGATGCATGTCCTTTTCTGACTTTCCTGACAATCAATGGCTTGTCCTTCATTAGCATTATTATGTTCCATCAATATCCCTCTTGAAAATTTGTTTGAAAGTGTCAATTAAACAATGTTCCTTGGAAAATATTAAGCACCATGTAATAATATAATCATTGGCTCATTGCCTTTCCGTCTCCTCCATTGGACGAGAATAAAGTAATATTCAATGGAAATGACGAAAGGAAGTATACCAATCATTTTCTTACTACATGGTGCTTAATATTTGTCATGATCCTTGCATGGCATGAATATGACCCTCCTCCCACTTATTATTAAAATACTAGGTTGGAATCCTACAACAATAATATAAAGGTATAGTCTTGCTCTTCATTTGAGATGTTCTCTTGCTCACAACTCACCCTTGGTTTCAATATGATAGAAGGAAAACACCCATATCCCTCCTATCTAACACTTAATCAACAACGTTGTTTTATTATTTGGTGTAATCAAAACCAATTATAAGAGAAAGGGGTTTCCCTTTAAATGTGAACGAATATAATTTCCTCACTCTCTTTAATTAATGCTCGACATAGCTTCCAATCTCATATGTCCAATAAACCAATAAGGTTGTCTCTTTCACGGGGGCTTCACTCAATGAACCTTTGACATATCACGTGTGTTCATGGAATACTAAACAATACCCCTAATTTGGCTACATATGGGAAAATAACTCTAAAAAGCACATTACTTAACCCCCTACCAATACGAACCCAATACACCTTTCCAATTTAAAAAACCCCTACTTTCACTAGATATTGCAGGTATCCCTTTTTTCATTAATATTTTTTATACATCTTTATATTTTTTCATCAACTTTGAGCTCCCTTTTTTATACCTTCCAATATAAAAACCCTTTACCCCCTATATATCCCCAATATATTATGTCATTTTTACCTCTATATATATATATATATACCTTCCAATATAAAAACCCTTTACCCCCTATATATCCCCAATATATTATGTCATTTTTACCTCTCTCTCTATATATATATATATATCCCTCAATATGAATGCACATAGTATGGTATTGTTCCCTTAGTGAAACCCCAGTGGTCTCCTTCAACGTTTTATGCTTCAGTACTCTTTGAGAAATTTTGTTTCTCTGCAACTATGCTTATTAAATATTTAATTTGTCTACTTCAAATAGATGATCCAATTATCTTCCTTTAAAAATTATTAAATAATATCACGTTAAAAAATTATATCAATTTAGTCATTGTATTCAAAAGTTACTTGCATTTACCTTAATTTTAAGTTGGTTAGAAATTATATGTATTTGAAATTTATTTGTGCTTTAAAGTCAATATTTATTTGAAATTTATTTGTATTTTAAAGTTAAATTTTCAAATTTATTGTGTATTCTATAGTTTAGTATGAAGGCAACCTGTCATTTTGTCTGTGGTCAACGAGGAGTTGACACATGTCCTTT
>APFE031238334.1:0-20004 GCA_000404065.3 Pinus taeda
TTTAATAAATGAATACATGACTGTTTTTGACTTACCATTAAAATTATTTTTATCCAAACAACCTAATTTTAATTAAGATTTTATATTGATTTAAAATTTGGTATTAGTGTATATAATTAACCATTAGTTTATTTCATTTAGGTGTATATTCACCTAATTGAAATTATTTCCATAAAAAGAAATAATAAATAAGAATATTTATTTTACATTATCAACCTAATGTTATTATTTTAATAAATAAGTAATTTACTTTTAAATACTTTTCACTTATTTATTTATTTGGACTAATTTTACTTTATTTCCATGAATAATTATTTATTATATATTATTTAAATAATAAATAAATATATTAAAATAGTAATTATTAAAAAATATAAATTTGACCTGGGTCCTAGAGTCGAATTTAGCCGTTGGAGTCTCTGCTCAGACTATTTAACAGGTATAGCTGGATCTATTTCTTCAACTTGTCTTGACGATGAACCACACTAGTTGGTTCGAAATGCGTCGACAAATGTCTGTCTACATGTGATTTACGTCGAAGTTATTCTTTCAACTATAGAAGATGCTCTCGAATTCAAGAATAAAAAAGAAGATGACATCATTAACACTTACATTAACCAACCAGATGTCATATCCCATCCAAAATGTCACATGATCGAAGCAGCCCTGGATAACGAAATAGAATAAGATCTCCTAAAAGATATTATTGACCAGTCAATACCAACAAATTCTGTTTATAATAGTAAAACCATAGAAATTGAGCCAGGGAAAACCTTAAATATCAACAAAAATCTAACTGCTGACCAGGAGCAGAGGCTTGTTCAACTTCTGAGAAAATAAAAATAGGCTTTCGCATGGAATTACCCAGATATGAAAGGGATTGATCCCCAATTAGGCATGCACCACATCTATATAGAGAAAGATGCTTGGCCCATTGGACAACCTAAAAAAGATATTGTTAAAGCTGAACTACAAAAATTATTAGATGTGAACTTCATCTATCCGATATCTGATAGCAAATGGGTCTCTCCATTTGTAGTGGTGCCTAAAAAGAATGGAAAGTGGTGTATATGTGTTGACTATAGAGAGCTTAATAAATCAACCCAAAAAAACCATTTTCCCCTTCCGTTCATTGACCAGGTCTTAGACACATTGGTAGGGAAAAAATTCTTTTCTTTCCTAGACGGCTTCAACGACTACAATCAAATTCAAATTGCCCCTGAATACCAAGATAAGACTACCTTTACTTGCCCTTGGGGGACATTTGCTTACAGGGTCTTACCTTTTGGGCTGTGCAATGCACCTGGCACATTCCAGAGGACTATACTCAGCAATTTTTTAGATCTGATAAACGAAGGACTCGAGGTATACATGGATGATTTTACGCCTTACGAAGATGACTTTGAGCCGTCATTACAAACATTAGGGAAAGTTCTGCAAAGATGCATTGCTACCAGGCTCAGTTTAAGCCATGAAAAATGCCACATCATGATGACCAAGTGCCTCATCCTGGGTCACTATATCTCAAAAACTGGAATTCAGGTAGATCCAACAAAAATTCAAATAATTCTTTTAATACCTACCCCCTCCACACAAATTGAGGTACGCAGTTTCTTGGGATTTTCTGGATATTATAGGAGATTTATAAAGAATTTCTCTCAAATTTTTGCACCATTATATGCATTAACAGGAAATATCAATTTCATTTGGACTGACAAATGTGACATTTCTTTTGAAGATTTAAAATGGCTTGTATCATCAGCCCCAATATTACGAGGCCCAAACTGGGATTTGCCATTCCAGATTTCATCTGACGCTTCAGATACGACCATTGGAGCAGTTCTCAACCAGGAGGAAGATAAGAAGCCCTATGCAATATACTACATCAACAAAAATATTTCTCTTGCTGAATTAAATTATACTGTCACTGAAAAAGAATTTTTGGCGGTGATCTATGCTATCAATAAATTCAGGCATTATATAACAAGATACCCTGTGGTTTTGTATATTGATCACTCTGTTATTAAATATCTAGCTAATAAACCTGTTACAAATGGAAGAGTGACAAGATGGTTGATCCTTTTGCGGGAATTTGACATAACAATCAAAGATTGACCAGGAAAAGAAAATCCAGTAGCAGACTTCCTTTCACGTATGCCAAAGACAAACGACTCGGCAGCAGTAGAAGATCAGTTCCCCGATGAACATTTATTTGTTGTAACCGTGAAAACATCCTGGTACGTAGATGTCGCAAACTACCTAGCAGTGGGAAAATTACCCAAGCACCTGATGCCTAATGAAAGAAAACAAACAGTACGGCGTAGCACTTGGTTCTTCTGGATCGAAGGATATTTATTTCATACAGGGGCCAATATGCACATTCGAAGATGTGTCAGGGAAGACAAAGTCTTTGACATCCTGAAAGCTTGCCACGATGGGCCTTGCGGTGGCCATTTTGTAGACCGCAGAACTAGTCACAAAGTCTTACAGACGAGCTATTATTGGCCCACCATTTTTAAAGACGCCAAGAAGTTTGTCTAGGCATGTGATAGTTTCCAAAGAATGGGACGCCCTAGGCAGTCTAATGAGATGCCCCTACATTCGCAATTAGTCATTGAACCTTTTGAGCGATGGGAATTAGATTTCATTGGTCCAATATACCCATCATCTAATCAAAAGACATACATACTAATTGCAACTGAATTTGTGACTAAATGGGTGGAGGTAGAAGCATTACCAAGGGAAACGGAGGACTCAGTAATCCACTTTCTTTTCCAACTATTTGTGTGATATGGATTGCCTAGAGAAATAATCACGGATGTAGGGCCACAATTTATAGGCCATAAGATTGCTGCAACATTAAAAAATCATCATATCATGCACATAATCACAACTCTATATCACTTGCAGGCAAATGGCTAGGTAGAAAGTACCAATAAAGTAATCAAGGCAATACTCACAAAGACGGTTGCATCACATAGACGTGACTAGGCTACTTGATTGCCAAAAGCCCTGTGGGCATACCACATGACATGGAGAAATACCACAGGATATTCCCCATATCAGCTAGTGTTTGGCAAAGAACCTATCTTCCCAATTGAATTTGAAATTCAAACATTGGGGATAGCTCAGGAGGTAGGCTTGGACTTAAATGAAGCATAGATTAATAACTTACATCAAATCAATGAATTGGATGAAATCTGGCTATCAACTCTTCAGCATACTGCATTGATTCAACAACAAAGAGTGAATTGGCATGATGCCCTTATCAAGAAGAAGATCTTCCATGAAGGTGATTGGGCACTTCTGTATGATTCTCAGTTCCAGGATTTCCTGGGAAAACTCTAGACCAGATGGTTAGGACCCTATGAGATACAAGAGGTGCATGATAATGGCACCCTCACATTAGCCACCATTGATGGGTCTAGCTATTCTTTTAAAGTGAATGGACATCGTGTATCACTCTATCACAAAATGCTTACCGGGGAGTCCTTTTTGCAACAGGTACAGGAAAATTCCACTATACAAATTCTTGCTGAGGAGGGCAACCCATCCACAGCATCGATCCAGTGAAAAATTTATTTGTTTTTGAAATTTGTACATAAAATTTCCTTTCTATTTGATTGAATTTGATTGTATAAATTGTATATAATTTGTTCTTTTCTCTCTTTCCTTTGTTGTTCCCTTTAAGTAACAGTTGTTGTTCCCTCTAAGGAATAGTCGTTGTTCCCTCTAAGGAACATTTGTTGTTCCCTCTAAGGAACAACAATTTTGTGTGTAAATTTTTTTGCTTTTCGCTTTAAGGAACATTCGTTGTTCCCTCTAAGGAACAGTAGTTTTGTGTGCAGATTTTCTTGTTGTTCCCTCTAAGGAACAGCTGTTGTTCCCTCTAAGGAAAAAAAAAATCATGTGCAATTAATTATTTTTTCTTTTTTTTATTCCCTTTAAGAAATAGTTGATGTTCCCTCTAAGGAATAGTTGTTGTTCCCTCTAAGGAACATCAATTTCGTGTGTATTCATTTTCTTGTTGTTCCATCTAAGGAACAACTGTTGTTCCCTTTAAGGAACAACTGTTGTTCCCTCTAAGGAATAACAATTTTGCATCCAGATTTTTTTCCTTTTTCTTGTTGTTCCCTCTGAGTAATAGCCACTGTTCCCTCTAAGGAATAGCTACTGCTCCCTCTAAGGAACAGTTGTTGTTCCCTGTAAGTAACAACAATTTTTGTGTATATTTTCTTTGATGTTCCCTATAGGGAAAAACAAACTTTTGGCGTGTATTTCCCTTTATGTTCCCTACAGGGAACAACTGTTGTTCCCTCTAAGGGACAACAATTTTTGTATGTATTTTCTTTGTTGTTCCCTACAGGGAACAGTTGTTGTTCCCTCTAAGGAACAACACCCTTTTTGTGTGTTTTTCCTTGCTGTCCCCTATAAGGAACAACGCTTTTTGTGTGAGGATTTCTTTTGATGTTTCCTTTAGGAAATAACACTTTGTGAATATCATTTATTTCATTTTCTCACTCTTTATGATCCTTTATAGGGCACAAGTGTACAAATATATATGTAAGGATACAAATTTGAAGTTTACTGGAACAAGCATATTAAATATTATCATCTTTAATAAGATTCCTTTGTATTGATCGAAAAAGAAAGGACACAACCATCTATATCACTTCACTGTCCTTATTTTCACTATAAATCAAATTGATTAATTATTTGTACCATGCCAGTTCTCCCCTAACCCCTATAATTCTCTCTATTCATTATCATCAAATAAGGTTAAGGGCATACTTTTTTTCTATTGATATGTTTAGACTTCTTCCGCCATCCCTACTGCTAAGGAGTGTTGACCCACCCTCTATATATAAATAGGAAGTGTTGTTAAAAAAAAAAATACATATGTTTACTAACAATTCTATGATTTATGGAGGATAGGGGATCTCATCATGAGCCAGTCTACCATGATCATAAGGAAGCAGCGAAGTGGCACTCCCACTATGGGCACCACACCAGGGATATGATCCAATGGATGCATCAAGAAAAAAGTCCTTGGAACAGGAGGTCTCATTACGAGCCGGCCTGCCCACCTTTTGCTCCTTCCCAGTGAATGGCAATATGTTCATCTGGTTACCAAGCCAGCACATTGGTCTCTACTCTGATATCATAATGCACTTCCCCAATTATACATAAAGGATCATGGTTCCGAAGGGTGAAAAAGCAACTCTATCGAGGCTATAAACGCCTGTGGGCAACAGAAGCTCTGCTAATGGTATTGAAGTCGTAGTTTCAACATCAATAGTTATTATAACTCCATTTTCTTATTTTTTACCTTTACTATAGAGAGATTATGTTCCTAATCTATTTTTTAACCTTTATGCATGTGATATATTTTAAAAATCAATCATATTAGCTTTAAGTGGAATGACAACAACAAAGTATCTTTCCTGCGTCAGTTTTCCTTTTTCCTTTTTCCTTTTCGAATCACCTCACATCTCCTCACTTATTGATAATTCTTGTTATATGCATTGATTTCAGCACTTCGGTATCTTTTGGGATCCTTTCATTAATATGCATACCTTGCCACTTTTATCACCCCTGTGCTTCGTCGCTAGCACGTTATTCCTACACTCATTCAGTCGAAGGTGACCTATCATTTCAAAGGGGGGCGAGGAGCAACCTCCAGTGTACTTATGTATGTGTGTCAGTGCTTTATTTGATTTTGCAAGGAAATACAATATTCCATGATTATGGAGTATGTGGTACAATAGCAAGTCTTAGATAATGGTATTTATGCATGTAAAGTATCATTCAATATAACCATTATAACAACTTGTTGTTCCATCACTCGACTCTGTCTATTGCTGTGAGTTCTCTGCTACACTAACTGTTTGTAGAATTCAGGCAGTATGGGAGGAAGAATAGTGTGTAGGGAGCCGCTAATACTAGCCCTTCCTGATGCAGCTAGAGAAATTCTAGGCCGAGGTGGATGGATAACATACTTCACACAATTTTAGCAACCCAACGAAGCAATTGCCATTGAATTCCTACAAAATTTATAGAACAGACAATCCACGATAAGAGGTAGGCAAATCACAGTGTTAGATGTTGTGATAGCTGAAGTGTTTGGATTACCAGCAGAAGGATCCATATGGGCTAATAAAAGATTGAAGTTGCAGGATTATATTGCAATCTTTAAGGATGAAGGACAAGACCTGATCATCAAAGGAAAAGGAATTCGACCATAATCCCTTGGAGAACCATAGGGAGAACTAGCCGGAGTCATCCAGAATTACATCACATGTGACGGGTGAAAAGAGGTGGTAAGGCCGCATCAACTTAAACTCTTAGCAGTCCTGAAACAAAAGTGTTCTGTGAATTTACCTACATATTTTAATTTTCTATTGCATGACACTGCTCAATGGAAAAAAAAGTCCCAACACATAGAAACTGTCGTGAGGCACCACTGTTTGATTAGGCTGATAGTGAGTTACAACCTCGCCCAACATCAATCAAGTTGGGAGGAATTAATATTTGCCATTGAATCGGGCTTAGCTCTGCTTGCGCCTAACCCTATTCCGAAAAGGAAGAGGACTGCCCTTACAGCAAACATTCCCCAAAACCGCAGACATTCCGCTAGGCTGAGGACAAACTTAGGAGCGGTCAAAAAACCCCAAGGTAGTATCAGCTAGTCCATAAAATTGTCTAGCCCAGGAAGTGAACAACATTTGCAGATAGAAGGCCAGGATAACCCTGAATCAGACCATGAGGAAGAATCAGGGCATTCTAGAGATGAGGAAAGAAATGAATCAGAACTCCCTTCAACACCAAATACAAGTCCCCCAGGTGATTTACTGCACGATATTAGATTGGCCTAGATTCTGGCCAATATGGATGATTTCATATAGCCTGAAAGCCCGCTCAATTTTAACATTGGAGCAACCCAATATTTAGAGAACTGTGGTCACAATAGAATTATATAAAAAAATGTAAGTTGCGAACTAGAAACAAGGGAAAAGGCCACTCAAGAAGAGGTGAACCAACCTTATGATATGCCTCCAGGAGAACCCAGTCAGGTAGGTCTAAATACAAAGAATGTAGGCCAAACAGAAGGAACAGAAATAAACCAGGAAGATGACTACCAATCTAGGGACACGGTTCTTTTAGAACAAAGCCAAGATGAGAAACCAGGCTCATTAGGAGTAGAGATGATTAATAGAATAGTTGCTCCTCGTAAAAAGCATAGAGACAAAATTAAAAATATTAGGAAGGAACAAAAGAGGCTGCGGAAAAAAAGTAAAAAGGCTCAGACGAAAGATAAGAAAATTATCAGCGGGGAAGGTTCCAGACAAAACCCCGGAAACAATAAACACAACAATTCAAACTGAATTATTTGAAACAAAAGCTATAGGGACTCAAAATGACCCCACACTCACTCAACTTGTTAAGGAACAACATGTAATTATTGCAGAAGCAGCTACCCAAATAGAGGCTATACCCTCTTATGACTTAGCTATTCAGACAGAAGTGGTACCCTCCTATAGCACGGCTACCCAGATGGAGGCTTGGGCCTCCCATAATAAAGGAACACAGACAACAGGCATTCCTTTTCATAGTAGGAGTATGCAGACAACCATTCAAGCCAAAGATATCATGACGAGCAACGACCCCAGTATATTGACTCTTCAAGAAGATTTAGCACACGCTCAGCTTGCTGTTGAACAACTTGAGCTAGAAACTATCTCTTAGCAAAAATACCAAGAATTACAGAGGCAGCTTCGGGACATGAATACATCATAAAGCAAGATCTTCAACAAATACCGAAAGGTAGAAGAGAAAATTGAGAAAATGAAGCTCAGATTAGAGAAGGTCATAAGTCAAACTGACACTATCTGCTCATTGTACACTGATGTCTTGGCATGCAGATCTCCTGCCAATAATTACGCCTTATTTTTGCTAGAAAGATACTTGCAGCTAAAAATCAAAGCCATCAGGGATGGAAAACCAATAGAATTAAAAACAATTGAGGATTTCATAAATTGTTGCAAACATCATGGGGTAAAAGTTTAAAGATTGCTATGTGAATTTTACCTACATAATTTTGTATTAGAGGAAGAAGTTGAAAAGAACCCCAATCCTTTTGTGGGGGATGTGCAATTCCAAGCTTTTTTTTTCATTTGCTACCAATCAACTAAAATGGTTCAAGGCTCGGCAGGGGTTGGAAGGCGGGAATGAAGTTGAGGGTTTCACAGGCATGGGTTCTGTTGCAGGTAGGGAAGGAGGAACTCTGATTACAGAAGCTGAACAAAGGACTAATCTCGAGTGCGAGATCCAGAAGCTTAGAATAGAGCAAGGAAAGGACGGAAATCTAAAGATTGAGTGCCAATTAGAAGCACAATATCTGAGGGAAAGGAATGGAAACAGAGCAGGGGAGGGGAGAGATCCCCTCCTTCAAAGCAGTGATAACAGGGGAAGCGAGGAAAGAATGGTAGAAGGAAGGAAACAGAGCAAATGAAGGCGAGACCTCAGCAGTGGGAGCGCAAAAGAAAATGGGAGCAACAAGCAAATGTTTGCCAAGGGCGACGAACAAACCCAGGTTTGTAATTCCGCATAATAGATTAGAGAAATATAGAAGCTTCATGAAGGATTATGCTTTGATTTGTAAGTTTGTAGGATACTGGCCAGCTGAGAAAAACCTTCTCAGATGGATCCAGTAAAGATGGAAACCAAAAGGGCATATAGAATTAAAACTGGGGGCGAAGGGATTTTTTACAGTTATATTCTCTAACCTAGAAGACAAGGGAAGGATCTTTGAGGAAGGCCCCTACTTCATGAACAATGCTGGGCTATTTATGAGACAGTGGGTAGATTGCTACAACCCAGATAAGGAAAGAATGTTAGAAGCCCCGGTTTGGATAAGACTCTTTGGCCTTCAAATAGAATTCTGGGACCCAGAGATCCTTGAGGGTATAGGTAATGCATTAGGATCATTTGTGAAAGTGGCAGAATCGACAAAGAGGGGAAGATATACTACATACGCAAGGATATGCGCTTACATGAACATAATAGAGCCACTTCCAGATACAATAGAATTGGAATACCACGATGAGATATGGCATCAACCAATTGATTATGAACACATTCCCTTTCGTTGCAGAAGATGCCATGAGTATGGTCATCTGTACCGAGAATGCCTTATAACGCTAGCAGAAAAGGAAAAAGAAGCAGGAAATGAGAAGAGAAATGCGGTAAAGAAATCAGAAAAGGAGGATGAGGACTTCAGAGCAGTGCAGAGGAAGAAAAAAAGAGAGAATAGCAAAACTCAGGCGGTCAAACAAAAAGGAATTCATAATGTTGAATCCCAAAACAAGTTCTGAGTACTATAGGACGAAGAAGTAGAAATGGAGGACAACGAAGATGAGGAAATAGAAGGAATGGAAGTCATAACGGAAAACGCAGATAAAGAGACAGGTCAAGCAAAAGAGACAGATCAAGAGAGGACAGAGAGTCAAATAAAAAATCAAGAGGATCAGGGAGAAATGGAAATAGACCCTCTGAAAACAAAAGGAGAGGAAGAAGAACAAGTAATGACAAAGCTCTTGCAGGAATGGAAGAGGCTCAATGAAAGGTTTATTCCAGACGATTAGAAACATATGTATAAAGAAGCCTTTCAAAGATATAAAGAGAAAAAAGGAATGGCGAAAGAGCGCAGAGATTTTGAAATGACTACGCAGGAGACACCAAATTCAGGAATGAGCAGTATTGGCAAAGGAGGCAAAAAAAGAGGGAGAAGAACAATGAGTGAAACAATTCAAGAAGTTGGAGAGATGGTAGTCAACTCAGGAAGAGTTATACCTCTCTCAGAGGTATTTCAAACCCCCCCGAAGCTTTTGCGATGATCATCACAAGTTGGAACATAAGAGGCCTCAACAGCAGAGGCAAACAGAGGTATCTAAGTGACAGACTGAGAAAAGAAAAAACCCAGCATAATGATAGTACAAGAAACAAAAATAAGTACTCAGAAAATGAGGGACATTCTGAATAGGAACAAGAATAGGTATGAGATGATGGGACAGGATGCGATTGGGAGTACAGGGGGCCTAGTAATAATCTGGAACCCTGAGGAAATACAATTCAGTAATTGGATAAGTTTTCCAAGAATTCTAACAGGAATTGCTAAAATCGCAGGAACAAATGAGGAGGTTATTATATCAGGGGTTTATGGGCCCCATGCCCAAGGAGAAAAGGAAAACTTCCTGCAAAATCTAAAAGCATTGAGGAGTCTAATCCCTGGAAGGCAATGGATTGTAGGCGGGGATTTCAATCTGATCAAAAGTTCAACAGAAAAAAGAGGAGGGTTAAGGAGAGTGGATAAAATAATGGAATAGTTTGGAGACATGATAAGGGAGCAGAGACTGATTGATATCAATGCTATCAATGGAAACCATACCTGCAACAACCGAAGAGGAGGAGTTAATCAAATTTCTTCACGGCTCGATAGATTCCTAATCTCCGAACAAATAATGATGAAGGATGTTTTCATTGAGGCTATGATTCTTTCGGCTGCAGGATCGGATCATTGGCCGATTAAATTGGAAATAGATCTCAAGCAAAGACCAAACAACAAACCTTTTAGATTTGAATCATTTTGGCTAAGGAAGGAGGGGCTGATAGAGAAACTTGAAGAATGGTGGAGGAAGAGTGATCAAAAAGGGAAAAATAAAATGCACACCTTCCAACTCAAGCTGAAGGAGTTGAAAGACAAAATAAAAAGGTGGAATAAAGAAGAGTTTGGAAATATAATGGAAGAGAAAAAGTGCCTTGAGCAAAGAATGGAAGAGTTGCAGCAGATGGATATCCTCGAAGGTATACAGGAAGATAGAACAAAGGAAGAAGGAATTATAATAAACCAGCTAGAGGAGAGAAGGAAACAAGAAGAGATTTTATGGAGACAGAAGTCAAGGGTTCAGTGGCTTAGAGAAGGGGAGAGGAACACGAAGTTCTTCCATAAAGCAATGATACAACATAGACAAAGGAACATAATTTTTTCAATCAAAAACCAAGAAGGCCAACGCGTCCTCCAGAATGAAGAAATTGAAAAAGTGTTGGTTAATCATTTCAAAACCTTATTAACAAAAACTCAAGACAATAGAACAGAAGCTATAACGAAGTTATGCAGGGAGATACCTAAACTGGTAACTAGAGACCAGAATTTGGCTCTGATGAGGAAAGTAACAAGGAAGGAAGTGGAGGAAATAGTCAGGAATATGAAAAGGAACAAAGCTCCCGGACCAGACGGGTACACAATAGAATTCTACCAAGTGGGATGGCACTTCCTTGCTGAAGAGGTACTAGAAGTGGTGGAGGAAGCAAGAATCAATCAAAGAATATGGTCAGGTATTAACTCAACCTTATTCACCCTCATTCCAAAAACTTCCCAAGCGGATCAAGCTGAAGGCTTTCGTCCTATAGCCTTATGTAATGTGATCTATAAGATAGTAGCATCAGTGGTGGCCCAGAGACTAAAATCTATTCTCCTGAACATCATATCCCCAGAACAAACTGGGTTTGTTGAAGGAAGACAGATTCTGGATGGATTAGTGGTAGCTCAGGAAGTAATCCACACTTTGAAAACTAAGAAGGAAAAAGGAATGTTGATAAAGTTAGATCTGTCAAAAGCATATGACAGGTTAAATTGGAAATATCTAGAAGCCATTCTTCAAGCCTTTGGATTCTGCAACAGATGGGTGAAGTGGGTCTTAAGCATGATTTCAACGCCGAATTTCTCCATCCTATTAAATGGAGCCCCATCATCTACTTTTATGCTTCAAGAGGAATTCGACAAGGGGATCCCTTATCCCCCTTCCTCTTCATAATTGCAGTAGAAGGATTAGGTAGATATTTCAAAAAAGAATTAAGAGAGAGGAAAATTCAGGCTCTGAGATTATGGAGCAATCACACTACTATCTCCCATCAACAGTTCGTGGATGACATAATGATTTACTGCAAAGTTTCCTTGAATGAGGTAAGAAGGATAAGGAAAATTCTAGAAGTGTTTATGAAAGGATCAGGTATGGAGGTTAACAAGGAAAAGTCAAGAACTTTCTTTTTTAATACAGTGGAACCTATCATAAATCATTTGACTAGGACCTTGGGCTTCAGAAAAGGGGAGCTCCCAACAAAGTATTTAGGAACTATGCTAGACTCTTCATCCCTGAAAATAGGAAAATGGAATTCCATTGTGGAAAAGATCATGAAAAGACTGGATAATTGGTCTTTTCGTACTCTGAATCTAGTAGCTAGGGTAGTTCTGCTCAAATCAACCATCCAAGAGATTCCGATATATCCTCTCTCTGTAATGGCAGCTCCAAAAGGGATATGTAACAAGTTGATAGAAATATACAGGAAATTCCTATGGGGAGGACCTAAGCAACAAAAGAAATGGGCTCTTTGCTCATGGGATAGCTTAACCAAACCAAAAGAAAAAGGTGGACTAGGCCTAAGGGATCCATCGATTCTAAATCAAGTGCTAGCAGCTAAATTAAGATGGAGATGGATGCAAGGAGGGAAGGACCTGTGGAAAGAGATATGGACTGCAAAATACAATATGCCTTTGACTCCTGAAGAAATATTAAGGAAACAAGAATCACCTCGAGGATCAGATATATGGAACCTGACTAATCAAAGCAGAGAATTAGTTGATGGACATATATTTTGGGAAATCAGAGGGGGCCAGAATGCAAGATTAGTATGGAGAGAGAACTCTTTAAGGTCAAAGACTACTGGATAGAAGGAAGGGGAAATGAAGAGTGGAGGGAATGGAAACCATTGGAAGACTGGAACAGGGATGCAACGGAGGAACAAAAAACAATGTTCAGGAAGGAATTAGATTCCAGGAAAATAAAAAACAGAGGAGGCAATGATATTCTTCGATGGGGTAAAGAAACCAAAGGAACTTTCACTATTAGGGAAGCATATAATGTCAGAATACATCAAGAACAGGGGGAAGAGGAGCAGAAGTGGAGGAAGATGTGGAAAAATAAATGGTGGCCAAAAGTTAAGATGTTCGTTTGGCTAGTTGGGAGAAAGCGCATTCTTTCGTGGGATCGAATCCAAAAAAGAGGATTCTGAGGACCATCAAGATGTTACCTTTGCTACGAAGACATTGAAGACCAGGAACACCTTCTCAATGGATGCAGAATGGCCCAGTTCCAATGGGAAAATACTAAAGAGTTATTATTGACAACTGAACGAAATCCACAGGATATAATTCAAACTCTATGTAACTGGGCAGAAGGAAAGTTTAAAAGCTCGGTGGTAAGAAGAGCCTGGAACATGGTGGCAGGTTTCAATGTGTGGAATATTTGGAAAGAGAGGAATGGTCGAATTTTCCTGGGGAAAATATCAAACCTGGAAGAAGTCTGGCAAAGGACCTTAAAACAAATCAGAGAATCAATCCTCGCAGAAATTTGGACAGAGGATGAGCGGAAGACCTCTGAGGAAGAAGCAGCAATACTAAAACGTCTGAACCTGGAACAAGGAATGGTATTTCATCAAAAAGCTAAGCAAATCCAACCTATTGCAGGTCAAAATATAGTTGTCTTTCGTAAGCCTCAGGAAGGATTTATCAAACTCAACTTTGACTGTGCGGCGAAGGGGAATCCAGGTCCAGCTGGATTCGGAGGAATCTTTAGAAACAGTCAAGGAGGGGTAGAATGGATCTTTGCAGATCATGGAGGAACAATGAGTAATAACGAAGTGGAATTCATGGCAGCCTATCACGGCCTCAAAATTGCGATAAGAAATGGTTATAGAAAGTTAGAGGTCAAAGGAGATTCAGCCCTGGCCATAAATACCATCAGGAAATTAATACAAGGGAAACAATGGGAGCGGGTTGTCAAAAGCTGTAGAACAGCGAGCATAGTCCAAGAAATTGAAGAAGCTTTGAAAGGAATCAAATACAAAATCACAGCCCACGTAAGGAGAGAAGGAAATAAGCCTGTGGATTGTTTGGCCAATTGGGGAAGCAAGGAAGTACTGGGGAAAGTGGATGACAGCTGGAAAAATCAAGCAGCGATGACAAGATTGGAAAGTTTAATACAACTCATAAATAATGATAACCATGAATCATCATAATGGTAAACAAAAAACCATGAAGATCTGGAGCGGGAAGATAAGGCAGGGTAATTTGGCACAGAAGACAGGACAGAAGGACGACGGCCTCTCCGCCCTGGCGTTAACATTTAATGATAATTCAGAGCAGCAGGTACGCAGCCCAATGCAAATTACGGAAACCACTGAAGAGGGCATCATTCAAATTGCAAGGGAGAAAGGAAGTGGAGGGCTAACCCATCATCAACGAAAAGGTGGCGAAATCTGTATAAAGCGGAGTAAGCGAAGGATGGAAGACAATAAGATCTTAGAGAAGGTGGCGAGGAAGGGTGCGACCTGGCAGAGGAACCAACATCAACATCTCAACCGAACCAAAATGGTTGCGAGCAGGGATAAAGGAGTCCAGGCTGAGAGGGAGGCTCCCAGAAAAAGACAATCTGATCAAAAGAAAGTAAAAATTGAAATTGAAAGCTCAGACGAAATGGAGAATAACCAGGAAGAGGGTTTTCGGAGCAAGAATTTTGAAACAGGTCAGAGAAGTAAAGGTCCTAAGAGAGGCATAAAAGATGGAAGAAGGAAGGCTTGCGAACAGAGAGGCAGAGGTAGACCCCGACGAACCAGCTTCAGTGAGGACTGGAAGCAGCCTCAGGGGAAGAGAAAACGGGAGAAGAAATCCATACGCAGAGCAGTGCATGAAGCAGAACAAGCATACAACCTCGAGATAAATGAGGATATAAGGAAAATCATTGATGCTATGGAAGACAGAGTCCTGGAGGAACCCTCCGACCCGGAGATGGACGAGTGGTCTTCCCAGCTGCCTGACCCAAGCAATACCAGAGGCAGATTAACCCTTTATCGTCGTGCTCTTCACACGTATTGGGTGCTGAAGCATCTCTTGGCTAAGGCTATGGAGAAAGTAGCGGCGGAGATGGTGGAAATGGCTCAGGAAGCGGCGGCTGCGAAGAAGGAGGTGGCGCATGCGGAAGGGGTGCTGCGTGTTCAGAATGAACAAATCAAGGAGATTCAGGAGATGCTGAAGGAGCTGGTGAAGAATAAAGATAGCATTGAAACTACAAAGGAATGCACCGGGATTTAGAGGCTCGTTATCCGTTTTTTGAAAGTTTTTTGAATTTTGATGCTACTGCTTTGTTCCTTGAAATTTAGCTTGCATGTCAAAACAGCAGCAGTTAAGATAGGTCTTTTAGAAGATCTTTGATAGAACAGTTTTTGGAAAACTTATGGAGTAAAAAGTTTGTCTGGTCTGCAAGTCTATAATTACGGTTTTTGAAACTGAATATAGTTGTGAATGCTTGCTGGAGAGGAACCAACAGATCCGGTTTCCCATTTGGGCAGATTCAGGTTCCTCAGGTTGTATTTTCATCTGTGTTATAAATAATAGAAATGCCATAGTTTACAAAAAAAAAAAAAATGGTACAAGGCTCATAATGCATTCTAGAGGCAAAAGCATGGACTGGACCTTTGGGTCAGAGTGTTGGGTGTGGAGTATGATTATTTAGAGGTATTTGTTTCAGCCAGATGCATACCCCAGGAAGTTTGTACACTCCTCCACGCGGGGGGATGCGGGGGGGACTTGTCCCCCCCACAGGGGTCCGGGGGGTAGCAGTACCCCGGTGGGGGTTTCGGGGGAAGCGCCCCTAAAGCTAAAAACAAATGTAAAATTGCCTTGTAAAAGTATAGTAATTTCTAGTCAATCTGGGCGATTCATTAGGCAGATGATTTGATGGTAGAACTTATGTTTAGTTTAGGGTATTTTTCCCTAGAAGGCAACCCCTCTCTTTGTATGAGGGCATTGTATTGAGGCTATGTAATAGATGTGTATTCTTTGAGTAAGAAACAGAGAGGTGAGACTGTGAGAGAAAATAGAGGATATTACAGCGGATCTGCTATAGGTTGTGTCTCTTCATTTTGCTGGATAATAGAAAGGAAGGGTTGGTTGTTCGGGGTGGATGTAGCCCAAACTAGGTGAACCACATATATTTGTGCCTCTCTGGTTTGATGCGTTTTCTATGTTTATATTTATGCAATATTCTATGTGTTCCATTGATTTGTAATATATAATTTCCTAACAACTGGTATCAGAGCCGAAGGTCTATTTAGCTGATAAACTCGCAAGAAAAAAGGGTTCCTGGTTCGAGTGGGAGCAATGGTGGAAGATGGTAAGTTTAGGGTCGAGAAATTTGACGACCAAAACTTCTTGCTATGGAAGATGCAGATGGAAGATTATCTGTATCAGAAATATCTATACCTACTATTGGGAGGAAAAACAAATATGCCGACGGGTATGATAGATGAATAATGGAACCTTCTCGATAGAAAGGCACTTGGAACAGTACAGTTGTGCCTCGCAATGTCGGTCACCTTCAACATTTCGAAGGAAACAATGAGAGAGAGTTTGATTAAGGCGTTGGCGAAACTATATGAAAAACCCTCAGCCTCAAACAAGGTATTTCTTATGAAACGGTTATTTAATATGAAGATGTTGGAAGGTGGATCTGTTGCAAACCATTTAAATGATTTTAATACTATTAAAAGTCAATTAAGTTCTGTAGGGGTAAACTTTGATGATGAAGTTAGAGCTCTATTATTCTTGTGCTCACTGCTAGAAAGTTGGAATGGTTTAGTAATGGCCATTAGTAACTCTGTTTCTAGATCTAGTACTTTAAAGTTTGATGATGTTGTCGGTGCTATCCTGTTGTGGCCACCAATAACCCCCCTCCTTATGAAGTGTTATTGTTAATATTAAATAAGTGGGGACCCTTAGTGAAAAATTATAAAAAATCAATTAGTGTTTATATTTCCTTTTTGATGAAACTTACAACATCATGGACTTAGGAAAATACCTTTGAAGAATCTAAAGAGCTTAAGTCTCATGATGAAGAAAGTAAATTCACTCCTTAAGAGATATCGCATTGCGCAAAGAATGATAGGGTACCTTCTAAATGAGCCAAAATGATAAAAAACACGAGATTGCGACGCGAAACTCCATCGCATCGCATGCATTAAGAAACACTCACATTGAAAAACCTTAAAATCGTCGATATGCGATATCGCACATCGCAAAAATCGCATGAATTACACATAATGATTATAATGATTAAGCAATATTGTGATCAAGCGATATTGCAATATTGCGATCAAGCAATATTGCGACCAAGCAACCTTGCGATAGAACAACACGATGAGATTGCGGTAATGTGATGCAGCGATCTGTGATATCGCAAAGCAAAAATGCAAGACCTCTCCATCGCAGTTGGTTCTAGCTCATTATTCGAGAAAACTTTTTTAGGCCAAGAACTGGTCACGCACTTTAATGCGAATTAATGAGTTGTTTTCAGTCGTTAATGAAGTATGGTGTTGTGTTTTTTGAAGAACTAGTTCACGTAAGGTGGCATGTTTTTGCATATCTTTGACATTTAAAGTTTTCTTGTCATTATTTTTATCATTGCTTCCACCTCATTTGTAAACTGCAGGAACGAAGGACAAAGCGTTATACAAGGCAGTATGCAGGAAACTATGAGGAGGAAAGGCAGTACTCCAATGTCCATTTGGGAAGGCACACCTAATCCACTTAAGGAAGAGAAAGAGCCGTAGAACTCTTCTGAGGCATCCATCACAAATCTCTCATATACAGCCATGGTTGAATGGGTATTGAATGATGTTGATACCAGAAATAGACAGTTTAATGCTCAGGGTCAAGAGCTCACGGAATCACTATTTTTACAAATTTTGAGCTTTATACCCGATAACAGAAAAAGGCGAAAAACGCATCAGGGAAGCCCGGATCAAGAAACATAGGCAGTTTCTAATGCGCGATCAAGAAACAGAGGCAGTTTCTTAGCACTAATCGCACATCGCTAAGAAAACTTGCTCGAAAAGGAAGGCTTCTAATTACTCAGTCACCTGCAAGCCCCGAAAATTGCAAGAAAGCAACGATAGAAACAAACTAGAAACAGAAAGCTAAAGAAAAAGCAGAAGCAATCCAAGGTTTAAACAAGTTGAAATGGGATTATTACCAGGCATACATGGTAAAGCCACATAGTCATTGGATGACTCTCAAGTATATCATCAATTTTGCTGAAAAGATAGTGCCAGCTCTTGTCAATTCTGTTTGCTTAACTCAACCAAAGGCGGAAGACAGTCAGCCGACTCTACTTAGGTAAATACTGAATGTTTGCGACGTTAAGGAGAAAATATAGAAATAGTTAGATATTAGATTTAATTTTAGAAATAATTTTGCTTAGAAAAAGGATGGTCATTTAAACTGAATCCTGAATTTCTGTAAATAAGTTATTTAGTTATTAGTATTTAAACCCTTCTCATGCATTTAGAGAAGGGTCTAGAAATTTATCAAAAACTTGTCCTCAAAACATGCACTTTTGCACCCTCCGAGGAGTTTGATGATGAATGGAACATGGCTAATGGTATTTGCATTGATATTGTATGATGTTGCACTTCTGTCTCTAGTGGATGTTAAATCAAGGAGAATCATCAATTGTCGCTTGAAGCTCATGAGTAGGACTAGTTATAAATGGTACTTTTATCTCTTAACCATTTCTGCTTATGCGTTAAAGTGATGTTCAGATTTTAGTTGTTTATATATTACAGTGTGGATGCGTGAGTTATCATTTGGCACCTTTGTATGGTGATAACTATTTATTTATGCTTTGTGTATGAATAGCTCATTTATGTGATAGGTTTTCACAACTGTTTCGTCTAACTTCTTATACGAAGTAGTTCATCTTTATTGAATTATTTTCTTATAATAGCTGAATGATCTTTATTACCAGTTATTGTTTGAAATCCTTTTAGATTGCATAGAAGAAAAATCACACCTCGGGTTAGCATAAATTTTGATGTTTTTTTGTTTATTAGAATACAATAGAATAGAATTAGATTAGAATCAAGATAGAAGTATTCCATTTTGAACAGAAATACCCATCTTTCTCACACACACACACTGAACTGGGAAACTGGTCCCATATCCCCAGTCAAACCTGCTATACCAAACAGATAAGGAGCTGCCAACCAAGGTCTAGACCGAGCAGTATCCCCCTTATTGTAGACCGGATTTTCAGGGCCTTCAACATATCCTTAGCGAGGAAATGCAATGGAAAAGCTTCGGTGAGACATTGGGTAATGCTTTAAGTGCAGAGTCTAGGGGAAGAAAAATGGAAAGAGGAAAGAGCTCAGGATATTGCAATAAATCAAGTAAAGGCAGATCCAAGTCCAGATCAAGGATGGTGTGCTGGAAATGCGGAAAGAAAGGACACCTAAAGAAAGACTGTAGATCTCGGAAGGGAAAAGAAGGAGATGCACAGCAAGAAAACAATAATGAAGCAAATGTGATAGGTGAGGTGTTATAAGATTCTTTGATTTTTTCTTTCGAAAATATTATTGATTCCTGGGTGGTAGATTCAAGGGCCTCATTCCATGCCACACCTGATAAGAAATATTTTCATGACTATGTTCAAGGAGATTTTGGACAGGTCCATTTGGGTGATGATAAACCCTGTAAAATTTTTGGAATGGGTAAGGTTCTTGTAAAACAACAGAATGTAAACCAATGGCTACTAAAGGAGGTAAGGCATGTTCCATATCTAAAGAAAAAGCTGAATTCAACAGGGCAGTTAGGCGGTGAAGGTTGTGTGACAACTTTCACAGATAAAGCTTGGAAGGTCACCAAACGAGCCTTGGTAATAGCAAAAGGCAAAAAGGTTGGTACATTGTATTTATACAATGGTATTTCTAACTCTGTTAACACTTTAACTTCCAAAGGAGCAGATGCAACATTATGGCATCATAGGCTCGGACACATGAGTGAGAAGGGGATGAAGATTCTTCACTCAAAGAATTTGTTGTCGGGTTTGAAGAATG
>APFE031238334.1:22285-43822 GCA_000404065.3 Pinus taeda
CATTCATCTTGCAAAGAACTTAGCATTTCATTCCAGGACTAAACACATACAGCTCAAGTACCATTTCATACGATCAATGTTGGAAGATGGAGAGTTGAAGCTGGAAAAGATACATACTAGCCATAATCCTGCAGATATGCTAACAAAAGCTGTAACCAGGGAGAAACTGAGAATATGCTCAGTTTCAATTGGTCTTTAAGGATGACGATGAAAATGAGAAATAGCCAGGTCCAAAGAGGAGTCATTGTCCAGCAAATGAAGCAACGATGGAGTTGCTACAATCATTCTCCAAGTGGGAGATTGTTGGGTGTGGAGCATGATTATTTAGAGGTCTTTGTTTCAGCTGGATCCATACCTCAAGAAGTTTGTACACCCCTCCATGCGGGGGTCTAGGGGGGCTAATCCCCCCCCTCGACTGGGGGGTCCGAGGGCCAGCAGTCCCCCGGCGGGGGTTTTGGGGGTAGTGCCCCCAAAGCTAAAAACAGATGTAAAATTGCCTTGTAAAAGTATAGTAATTTCTAGTCAATCTAGGTCATTCATTAGGCAGATGATCTGATGGTAGAACTTATGTTTAGTTTAGGGATTTATGCCCTAGAAGGCAACCCCTCTCTTTGTATGAGGGCATTGTATTGAGGTTGTGTAATAGATGTGTATACTCTAAGCAAGAAATAGAGAGGTGAGACTATGAGAGAAAACATAGGATATTACAATAGATCTGTTGTAGGTTGTGTCTCTTCATTTTGTTGGATAATAAAAAGGAAGGATTGGTTGTTCGGGTGGACGTAGCCCAAATTGGGTGAACCACGTATATCTGTGTCTCTCTGGTTTTATTCATTTTCTATGTTTATATTTATGCAATATTCTATGTGTTCCATTGCTCTGTAATATATAATTTTCTAACACAGAGGTGAACCCAAACACCCTTTGCAAATGTTGGCCAATCACAAGACTCTGATGAAAAAGGAAGGAGTAATCAAAATTTTGGGGCCTATTCAGAAAGAGATTGTACAGAAGGGAGTAGAATAATTCCTCTCCATTTAGGAAAGCTCCTTGGCTACAACCAAGCTCAGGCAGACAGTCTCCACTAGTAATGTATAGAACAGAGAGACATTTAATTATAAAATTTTTAAATTAGCTACAGAACGTTTTGTCACTTATACCAATCTCATTTTGAGAGAAGGTCCTTATTGGCTAGGTTGTCGGTTATGTAGCCCTATTGTTTGGTATCCAGTTGAAGGTTACTGGGTTATATATGAATTTCCTAAAGGACAGACAAAGCCCATCTTTGCGCTCTTGGCCAAGAATAACAGTTTTAGACCACTTTACGACATTCCTTCTCCAGCTTATTCTTTAACTACTTTGCATACGAACTACTTTCTTTTCATGAGGTCATGAAACAAGGTAAGCAGGGGGGTATGTTGAGTCATGAAAAAGGTATGCATTTACTATTAACCTCATCATCCTTTTCCTTTATTCTTATCTTTTCTATATCTTAATGTGCTAATATTTTAAGGAATTACGGTAATAAATGAAGGAATTATCTGCAGTTATGACTTAGCTAATTACTACCCTTCTTTATGCAGGAAAATAAAAAAGGGGACAAATGTTGTTCCCTATGAAGGAACAACAAAAATCGGCAAGCTAAGGAAGGAATGTGGTGGTTGCAGATAAGGCCAAAGAAAATTAGAAGAATCAACATGAGAAAGGAAAGGATGTCTAAAGTTGGAAATATGTTGCAAATCCCTTAGGATCGAGACCACGTTTATCATTTATCTTTTACCCTTTCCTATCATAAAAGGAGATGTTTGTAAGAAGGAAATGGAGGTGGAATATCTGTTATTATTGAAATCGTAATTTTAATTATAGACTCTCATTGTCGAGAAGAACACAAATATATTGTAATGCTCTTTCAGTTTGATGATTAATATATAAGTGAAGTTGTTGTTCCCTCGTGTTATCTGAAGTAACTTAGCAGTGCTCGCTAGCGGCTAAGGGCCTGGCCTCTGGTGGATTCAACTGCTTTCTTTGTGTCATATATTTCCAATTCTCACAAGTGTGATGATTTGATAGTATTCTTGCTTTATATAATTTGCAGTGTTTTCGTTGATTCAGTTTACTTTCATTTCGGATCAAGTTACTTAAATAAATATTCCACTTGATATAATCAACTGTAAAGAGTATTAACTATCGATGTTAGACTCTCAGATTTATGGTATTGTTGTTTAGATTATTTACTGAGGAGTGGGTTTAATTTAGATTAAATCAGTTAAAGAGGGATGAGTTATCATTACTGTACTCTCAACTGATGCTATTGTTACTTGAATAGATGAAAGATTTGATTTCGTTAAAGGATTGAGTTTTCTTTAATTGCAATTGGAATTTACTAGATGCATCTCTTTACTCTTGTATTTAAAAGATCTACACTGCAATTTAGGAAACATTACTCTCTGAGTTAAATCACAGCCACATATTGTGTACACTCTTGAAATAAGAAGACTTGCCCAGATTGATAATTAATGTGAGGATAATTAGGATTTTTAAAAGGCACCTTTTATCGACCAACAACATATACAGAGGAACTCGGCATCGGATTAATAGAGCAAGCCAACAATTATCACCCTCTTGTAAATTTAGTTATTTTACTATTATTTCATATTCTTTGAGGTTTCTCTTACCCTCTGTAAAATCCTGTAAAAGTTTTTAATTCATATAGTTAGAGAAACAATTTTGGTAGTTTGATATTCAGGGATCAGCAACAATTTCACAATGTATAAGAAGAGAAAAATTTACAAAGAAAGGGTTGGTGGTTCGTACTTTGGAGAACCCAAAGACTAGGCTGCTGTATTCCTGATATAATTGTTGATTAATGAAAGAATCAGAAGTTTCCATGAATTTTTGGGTATAATTTTGTAACCCTCTCTGTTATGTGGTATCTTGTGTTTTCTTCTTTCAAGTATAGTAATGAAGTTGTAGGTCTTTATTTGCTTATGTAGATAAAGTTAAAATTCCTTAAAAGAGCACTCCTATACTTGATGTTTCCATCTTCCTTTCTAAGTTATAGATAATAGTTTCTATGAAAGATCAACATATTATCTTTAACTTCTCCAAGGATCACAAATAATAGTTTCTATGTTAAGCAGCATATTGTCTATGATTCAGTTTTCATTTTCATAATTCTTCTAAGTGACGGATAATAGTTTCTGTGAAATATCAGCATATTATCTTTAACTTTTCCCTCAAGCTTTCTTCATTCATCATTTGTATCTAGCAACAAATGGCATTTTGAGATGTTCTAGTCATACATGTATTAAGAGTAAAAAACCAAGTCACCAGGTCCTTCATTTGAGAACACAACATATATCTAAGTGAAAAACAAGTGACAGTAAGTAATATTTATTAATGTCTTAAGCACAATTTCTCTACAACCAGGAAATTGGTTTCTTAAGGTACAACAACTACCATCATATTTATCATACTCATAAAACCACTCTCTATGGGGAGTGAAGTGTAAGGATGCACCTGCGTCAATCAACCATGCCTCATGATCTACATGTGTACTTGAAGAAGCCAAGTAAACATCCCCACCTTCATCTGAGGTGGTTTTTGCCTCTGTAGAAGAAGCATCATCAGGTCCCTTTCCTTTGTCAAGAGCTTTAGATTTACAGTCCCTTTTGTAGTGTCCTTCCTTTCCGCATTTCCAACATACCACCTTTATAGGTTTTCCTGGAGATTTAGATCCACTCAATGACTTATTTTTGTTTCTATTCTGGGACCATCCTCATACAGACAAGGCATCACCATTCTGGCTCTCCATATTTTCTGTCCCATCTCCTCCGTTAGCAAGGATGAGACTATTTCATCAAACTGCAAGGGAGTTGCATTGCTACCTATTGCAATAACCAAACTATCCCATGAATCTGGTAGAGAACACAACAAACTGTTGCACTTATTTTCATCTGAAATTTTAATATCAACAAATAATAACTAACTTACCACTGTATTAAATGCATTCAGATGCTCTGTCACCAAGTCTCCATCTTTCATCCTTAGGTTATACAGCTTGTTCCATAGGAACAATTTATTCGCCAGACACTCAGATTGGTACAAAGTCCCTAACTTGTCCCACAAAGCCTTCACCGTAGCTTCTCCTAATACATTCAGCAATACTGAATCTGAGACATACAATTGTATTGTGCTCTTAGCCTTTTGATCCAACTTCTTCCATTCTTCATCGGACACTCCCGTTGGTTTAGTACCTAGATCTACCGTGATCCACTTATCTTTATCCACCAACAGATCCTCCATCTTGAGTTTCCACAACTCAAAACTCTGACCATTAAATTTCTCGATCTCTATCTTTCCACTGCTCGCCATCTTCTTTCCCCACTAGAATCAATCCTATAGATCTCCCACTGAACAACGTCTTCCACAGGCCCGAGTGAAACCCCCCAACAACAAAGGCGTCCCCTTGAAGCCAAAATAACTCTGATACCAAATGTAGGTTTTGACCCTGTACAGAAATTACATGCATACGAATTCTAAAACACATAAAATAAACAATGTGAGAGCATAACACATAAAACACATATACACAAATATTTTCCCCTCGATCCCAAAACCGGGACTACCAGCTTGATTTTTCATTATATTCCTTTCAATGTTACAATACATATTATAATGTCGAAGCATCAATACCATGACTGAAACCATCGCATCCAAAATGGATCGAAAACCATAGGTAGGTTCGCCCAACCTAATATAGGGTCCAAAAAAAAAATTCCCAGGGCACTGCCTCGGACCCCGTAGAGGGGGGCTGCCCTCCCCCCTATGACCCCCCCACTGTGAAATCGGTGCAATGAAGGGGGGGGCTCCACCCCCCCTCTAACCCCCTGATTCACTATGCAGGTTAGTCATGGAAATAATATAACACAACCCAACAATGCTCTGCAGCGAAATTGCCCAAGTACGTCCCTCTGCAGAAAGGGAAAAATAAGATACCAAAGGACCTAGATGCCACTAAGAACACAGTCCAGACCCCGCTCCTCCCTGATGGAATTGTGTTTGAGGGATTTCACCTGGGTCGTATACCCACAATAAAGTTTGAAGATTGGGACCTCACGAACAGCAAGAAGTTCCCACACTTAGAGACAGAGAGCCTCATGAAGAAGAGAACAGAGGGCCCAGTCACAACACTATAGCCGCGGAAATGGTTGTGCAGTGTGGAGAAGGCTGGATTACTTCACCTGCTATGGATTCCACACTTTCACCATGCGTCTATCACTATTTTCATCATTAGGCAGCTGCTTTTCCTGGTGCATGATGGGTACTTTTGGCTAGAGGAGCCTATTCCCATCATGGCGGATCTCATCCATAGAATTTCCTGGCTCCCCTGTAAGGGAAAGGACCCCACGGTGATAGCAGGAAAAAGTGAAGATTTGGCACTCACAGAGGCCATGAAGAAAAAATACAAGCTTGAGAAGAAAAAGTGTGGTTACACAATCAACAACATCAAAGTTAAAGGGGTGCGCGTAGCCACGCAACTCCTGGCCAGGAAGGTAATGAGAAAATGCCACGACGATGAGATACCAGTGTCATTAGTTGCGCTGGGCGAATAATGTGCAGAGGGGGTCTAATTCAAATGGGCTGAGTTCCTCTGCGAGGAGTTCTTGACCAACTATAAGGAAGCCCAGGAGCAGGGCAAGACATTCCACTACACGTGGTTTCTCTTGTCCATTCTACTGGTAATAGGGGAACTGGCCAAGCATGGTCAATTCCCTAGCATTGAATAAGACCTACTAGAGGCTGCAAAGTACACATCACTCTGGGCCACCAAGGACACAAAGTGGATTTGCGAGACAAAGATCTTCTGCGTGCTCATGGAGGCGAGCATCTGGAAGTGGATCAATAAACGGCCGCACCTGTCCCCCACAGTGCACAACAGTCTGCGAAGCTTTGCAGACTTCAAGGCAGACATGTATAAAGTTTACATCAAGGCGCGTAAGGATCTGACACAACAATGGACTAAGATCCCCTTCATCACCATTGATGATGCAATCTTTTCAGTGTTAGAATCATGGCCCCCCGAGTGGCGCGCCTCGGATCTGGTAGAGCTGGATAGAACAACAACATAGAAACAAAAGGATGTAGCCAAGTTGTGTGTCACAAAGTTGGCTGAGAAAAGGCGCAATGAAAAAGAGGACGTAGAGGTAACGGTTGTCCGCGAGGCAGCAAGGGCATCTGCAGAGCAAGAAAAGGCCACCGAAGAAGCAGCAGCAACGCAGGAAACAGGGGCAACCACAATGCAGGATGAGGAGGGCTAGGACTTGTCTACAAGATATGAAGCAAAGGACACAGAAAAAGGCATGGACCCGGGCACAACTTCCACCCAGTTGAGAAGGCCACGCATCACTGGGAGATCAGGTCCACGAAAGAAGGTCAAGGCATCCAAATTGGCCATCAACCTTATCATGTTAACAGAAGGTGACCTCTATGACATCGGTGACAAAGTTCACGAGGTCACCAAGTAAGTGCTCCAGGAAGCCATGTCAGAGCATCAAATTGTGTTGGGGGCCCTAAGGGCGCAGCTGTAGGAACTACAGGTACAGCCCCCACAGGAAGGAATTGTAGCCACCTATGGCACAGTAGGCACATCAGCAGTGGAGCAGCTGCTACGCACAAAGATGGCCAACACCATAGTGCTACCGGAAGGAGCACTAACAACATAGAATGAGGATGATAGAGCTGCAGTGAGCAGGATCAAGGGACTTGGCCTTAATTTGGCTGCCCTTTCGTGAGACACATTGTACCAACTACAGGATGGAATAACAACAGAGCTCTGTGCCAAGAAAGGTCACACGCTTTAGGTGATGACTGAGCAAAAGATCAACATCGAATAGCTCAGCCTGCACCGTGACAAACTAGTGTCACAGAACTAGTAGATCGTGCAGACAGTTGATGAAGCATGTTGTCGAGTCCCAAAGTTTTCCATCGTTGTAGACCTACCAATAGAGATACAGATCCACTGTCTGGAAAGTGGAGTCTGAAGCACACATGAAGAAACAACGCGAGTGCAGCTGGAGCTGAACCTCTAGATTGTTGAGTTGCAGCTGAAGGTGCAACCTTCCACTCCTCTAGAATTTAGAGAGCACTGAGTTAGCACTATTCAAATAGGACTGGAAGAAATTGGATGGGCAGTGCAGGACTTTACTAGTATGTTGGACCAAGCCTTTGATGTCCTCACATCCTTGCAGGAGGACCCCAACATACAGTGCCTCAAAACAGAGGTGCGCGACATTCAGGAGCAGTATGATAATGTAAGGGGAATTTCACAGATAGTCATCCTCACCCAACGGCTGGAAAATATGCATCAAGCAAGGGCACTAAAAGAGCAGGTGGATGTCACCAGACAGAAAGAGACCCTTTTCAAAGCGGGCATCCAGCCATGGATTGATGAGGCCTTCACCATTACGACAGATATTGATGACAAGCTCACACAGATGCAAGAACTGTATGTGCTAATGTAGGTAGTTGATCCTCACAAAGAAGCATCAGAAGAGTGCATGTAGTAGGTCCAACAAACTACAGAACAGTGTATCACGGACCTCTGAGAAGTACGAGACTAGTTGGAGGGGCTCCGCGCCAAGGTCACCACACTAGCAGAGTGATTCGGGGCGAGTCACGATGATTATGTTGGGGGCTTGCTGGGCATGGAATCCCCCCCACAACATGTTTTGGGGCTCAAAGCCCAAGTTTTGGTCAAAGGTTTTGTAAGACTCTGTGAATTGTGGGTGCGGAGTGCGAAGTATAGGATGAGTCATAGGGTTGTCTGCCCTAAGGTATTGTAATGCAATGTAAATTCATGTAGGCCTACGCATGGTACGTGGATGATGGGATTGTATAAATAGAGCGAGGCTCTAAGTTGTAAAGATAGCGAACTAGGAAGAGAGAGAATATGAATGGTTTGAGCATAGAGGAAGAGTCTAAGAGTATTGGGTCATAGCGGTAGGAAGAGGCTCTGCAGATGAGTGCACAGAGGCCCAGTAGAGTCCATAGTTGAGTGTGCAGACTCCTGCAGCTAAGTAAGCAGGGTGGTGTCAAGTCTGTAATCTTAATCGAAGAATAATAAAGAGAAGTTGATTCCTATTTCTGTGTATCTACTTGTACATTGCCTTCTTTACATTTATATTGTTTTAATTATTACATGCACTTGTACGATTGTCGAATCTACTATGATAATCATTAGTCTTACAAAAATAAGTTAAGTAATTGGGTAATAATAGATTGAATAGTAAGGAACTTGGGTATTATACAGGTTGTGCCCCAAGTAGGGTTGCACGAAAGCATCATCACAGGTTGCGAGGGAATAACAAGTGCGTGTAGCAACGAGTGCGCAGGGTCAAACCTCGGACCTCCAGAAATTCATCAAACATCCCCAGGATGCGGAAACCTAGTTCTAGCACCCTCCCATACTACTTCGGGTGAGACCTCAGACCGCACTCCGTAGATTGTTGCTGAAAGGGCTAGTAGTACCAGGATTTTCTTATCTAAATCACCTCTGAACCTGGGTTAGGCCCATACAAGCCAACAGAGGGGTTGATTCAATCCTACTGTTAGTCCCTTCACGTAGGTTATTTCACGCACTTCCCTGGCCTTCGTGCCCTGATATATTTGCCTTCGCGCATCCTTAACCAAGGGTTGTGGGGCTTCTGCGTTGTTGGAGCATCGATCTGCACTATTTCCCTAAGTCACACCTGAGGTTTTACTTATCTTCTTACACCAGTTAGTTATCTTCGCGTAAATGGATGCCTTATGTTATATTTACTTATACAGCACATTCATATGAGTTCATGCAACAAATAAATAGTAAAATTGTAATTCATACCCAATAATACATAAAATAGGAAAAGAAACACAGAAATATGGTAAAACTTCTCTTTATTAATGCTTCCAACGGTTACAGACTCGGCCTACCCTGCATACTCAGCTACAGGGGTCTGTGCACTCAACTACAAACTACTAGGCCTCTGTGCACTCAGTTTTAGAGCCTTCTTTTACTCTACAACCCAAAGACACAATTTACACTCGACTCACTACTTCATCAATTCCTTAGACTCTTCATGCTTCCTTCGATTAATTGTTTTCTACACTTAGAACCTCGCTCTATTTATACAATCCCATGGTCCGCGAACCATGGGTAGATCTTTCAAACTGACATTATATTACAAAAACAAGGATGGACAACCCTATGACTCTATTGTGACTTTGTGCTCCACGCCCACAAATCGCAGAGTCTTTACAATGGACTTAGTCAAAACATGGGCTTTAAGATCCAGAACATGCTTGGGGGGATTCCACGCCCAACAGGCCCCCACACAAACATTGTGACTCACCCTCGAGTCACTCGCACAGAGACCCTCCAACTCTACTCGAATAGCGGCAAGGTTGATAACACACTGAGCGGCTGCCTGCTAGATCTCTTGTACACGTTGCTTCGAGACCGCGGTATCAGAACTGCTTCCCTAGATCTGTTCCTATGTCCCATACATTTGTGCAAGCTTGCCTTCAATTGTTGTTTTAATGATGAAGACCTCGTCGATCCAAGGCTAAACGCGCACCTTCAAAACTACTTCTGTGTCGTGCTGCATCCACTTGCTCTTTTAGCGTTTTGGCCTACTGAATTCGCACGAGCCTCTGAGTGAGGGCCACCATCTATGCAGTCCCTTTGATGTTGTCGTACTACTGCTGGAGCTCACTTGCCTCTATCTCTAAGCGTTGGATGTTAGTGTCCTCCTGCAGATTGGTGATGACCTTAAATGACTCTTCGAACATCCTGGTGCAGTCCCTTACTCCACTGCTGATCTCTTCCATCCCCAATGTAATAGCGCTAGCACATTTTTCTCTGACTTTTGGAGGGGTGGATGGTTGTGCCTTCAACCATAGCTCTACTATCTGAAGGTTCAACTCTAGCTGAACCTTGGCCATTTCCTCATGCACCTCGCACACCCCTTCTGCTAATCTGTGGATGTGCACCTCTGCTAGTGCTTCTATAGGGATGGCTAGCTCAGGGACCATCTAGCAGGCTTCTTCCATTACATGTACCATCTACCTATTCTACAACACAACCTCGTCGCGCTACAAGCTCAACTGCTCCATGTTGATCTTTTGCTCGCTCAACACCTACAATGCACGACTCTCCCTAGCCCGCAGTTCTGCAGTAATCCCATCCTGCAGAACATAGAGTGTCTCCTGCAGGAGCATAGCCTTGTTGATCCTAATGCCTTTCAGTGCACTAACCATAGGTCGGTCGACCTCACTTGTTGTAACTAGTGCCCCTTCTGGAAGCATTATTGTGTTGGTTGTCTGAGCGTGTAGCATTTGCTCGGCTACAGTTGTCCCTTCTGCGAGGCTGGTCGAAAGAGTACCAACCTGAGGGTGTGCGCCTACAACTCTTGAATCTATGCTAAGAGGGCCCCCAACACAATCTGATTCTCCTCTACAAAGTTCTGGAGGGCCTTAGTGGTGACGTTGCACACTATCTCACCTATGTCGTGCAGATGCCCCTCCGTAAGGGTGATCGGGTTGATAGACAATTTAGATGTTTTGAACTTCTTGTGTGGCCCCATTTGCTCGCTTGGGCACTGGTGCTTCAATAGTGTTGATGTTGTTTATGGGTCTGTACCATCCTCTTCTTCCTCTGTTTCCATTTTCTCCTACTCTGATGGAGGCGACTTCTGGCCCTCGCACGCCTTCTCTGTTGCTATCTGTGCTGCTGCTACTGTGGCCTTTTTCTATTCTGTTGCTGGTTGCACATTGTCCCATGCCTCTTGTCCTTTTGTTTCCATTGCTTCTTGCCTTCTCTTTTCTGTTGACTACACTATGTGCAGTTTGGCCTCCTCTTTCTTCTTCTACACCACAGAATTCTCCACTGCAGCAATGTCTGGGGAACAACACTCCGGCGACCATGTCTCCAGTACATTGAAAATTACATCATCTGTGGCTATGAAGAGTAGCTCACTCCATTTCTTGCTTGGGTCCTTGCACGCTCTGAGATATATGTTGTGGAAGTCTTCTTTAAATTCTGCAAAACTTTGCAGGCTGTTGTAGACAGTGGGTGATAACCGCGGCTTTGCGTTTAATCCCCATTCTGATGTTCATCTCCATGAACATCTTACTGTTGCAGATCCAGTTCACATCCTTCGTGGCCCACAATGAAGCATACTTCGTGGCCTTCGGGAGATCTCTTGTGATCGTGGGGAACTGGTTGTCCTCCGAAAATTCCCCTACCACCAGCACTATGGACAGCAAAAGCCATGCATAGTGGAATGTTTTTCCTTATTCCTGTGCCTCGTGGCAATTCTCTAGGAACTCTTTACACAAGAACTTGGACCAATTAAACTGGACCCCCTCCGCGCACTACTCAGCAAGTGCAACCATCGACGTGGGCACCTCATCCGTGCGGCACTTCTGCATGAGCTTGCCTACCAGTATCTGGGTCGCAACTTTAACTACTTTGTTGTTGATGCTGGATATGGCATAGCCCCTTTTCTTCATCTCCAGCTTGTATTTCTTCTTCATGGCCTGCGATGGCTAAATCGCTGCTTTCCCCTCTGAGTTATCTGTGGGGTCCTATCCTTTACATGGGAGCTAGATAATGCGATGGATTAAGTGGTCCGTGATGGGGATGGCCACCATGCACCAGGCACCAGGCAGAGCAGTTACTTGATGATGAAGATCGTCACTAGGGTGCGGTGGAAATGTGGCACCCATAGCAGGTTTAATAACCTTGCCTTTTCCACTTTCGCAGCTCCCATTCTATAACCCCTACCACGGTGTTCTGCTTGGGATTCATGAGCTGCGCAGTCTCTAGGTGAGGGAATTTCTTGTGGTCAACGAGATCCCAATCTTCAAACTTCAAGTTTGGCACCCGTCCCAAGTGTGTGCCTTCAAAGATGATGTCGTCTGGGAGGAGTGGAGTATGAAGAGAGCTCTTGCTCTCGTGGAGGTCCTTGGGCACTTCTGCCTTCTCTTTCCATGGGGGGATATATGCAGGCAGCTTTGTTGGAGGGTGCACAGGCTCATTTTCTTCCTCCATGTCCTTGTCCTTGTCTTCTTCAATTATGAGGTCCTCCAAGTCTTCCTCCTCCTCGTCGATTTCCAAGTTAATTGCTTTCCCTTTCTCCTCCATTGTTAATATGGTGTGCAGTGGGTTTCGAGGGCACACACGCACCAGAATCATCAGCTATTTGTCTTTCCTTGGCCTCGACATGGCCGTGATTTAGGGATTTCTGCCACAATCTCGGCGCCTTCAAAGGCATCTTCCATAGTCAGGGCATGCGCGACCTCTTCGGCAGTCATCTCTATAATTTCCCTAGCTTCCTCAGATGTTGCCATCTTGCTCATCCAGAAATCTCTCAATTGCTCAATCAATGCTCTACACAGGGCAAACAGGTCTCGACTCAGAATACGTGGGGCATACAACTGCTCAACTCACAAGTGACTGAGTGTTGTTTGTTAGGAAGCCCTTTGTAATTTATAGCACCTTTGGAATTTGAATTCGATCGTTCCCCCCAAATCTGGTTCATTAATGCTCCCTTGGCAGTATATTTTCTCAAATCTTGCCCATAAAGCGCATCTCAAATGCCTGCCGCCCACTCCATTTGGTCTCAATTCGAGCATCACATGATGAATGGTGACTCCAACGGTCACTTTCTAGCCAAAATGCATGACATCGCAACCCCCCAGAAGAGTAGTTTATAGTCCCGCACCTCCTTTCAACTGTCTGGAGTGCTAAGATCGTACTTCCCGTGGCTAGTCGGGTGGCCACGCCACCTGTATAGGGTTTCAACTAACCATCCATCGCTTTTCCTAGAAAATATCCACCTTTTATTGTTACTGGATGTGTTGCACACTTTATCATCTACAACACACCACCATGGTTGATCCGTTTAGTAATATGCGGTCCAATCCAAGGCATCAGGCTGATCAACTCTTGGCGGTAGTCCCCAAATTTTTCAACGTGATCATGCGCACCCTATTTTATCACCCTGGTTTTCTTATCGAGAAAATTCTTCTTTATTTCGTCCTCAAGCTTCTTGACTTCCGCTTCCAACAGGGCACTTTTCTTCCTTAATCGCGCCCTTTCTTTCATAAGTTCTTGGAGCCTAAGATCACCCTGTTGGATTTCTTCCTCAGGTCCCAAGCATTCTTCTTCGTTTAACTACGTGATACCTCCTTCCAAGGCTCCGCAAGCCGTCATATCTACCAGCGCTGCTATGCGTGAACTAGGCATTTTATACTCTATGGGGATTATAACATTCACTCCATACTCTAGCCTCGGAGGCATCGGCTCCATCAGTTTCTTGCACGTTGTCCTGTAAGCCCATAGAACCGTTGGTATGTGCATGTCCCAATCAGTCCACTGCACATCATATATCTTGTTTAGTGCTTTGTGTACTTCGTTAAAGGCTTTTACACAGATAACCTTCTACACACTTGTTCTTTCCATACTTCATTGTTCCAATGAGAGGAGTCATTCGTGCAATTTCCTTGGTTGCATATGCTTACTGATCGTGTCTCCTAACGAGTCTGTGTGCATCCGCATAGATTTTTTTAGAAATTCCTGTATCCATCTGGATAGGTGCACGCGCGGATCATTCCATCTGGCAATCTTGTCTGTTACTCGCATCTAAGGCTTTCCAAACCATATGCGCATCATTTTCCTGCATTCATGCCAGTCCTCAAAGCTTCCTTGGTGCGTGACCCACCACCTCACGGGCGTAGTATGCAATACCCATGTCAAAGCCTCGAACTATTGTTGTTCCAACACCTCTCTTTCAAATTTGTTTAAGAAGTTATCTACCTTACTCAAACCATCATATGTAGGCAGATCCCTTACCTCCATTGATATGCAGCGCAACGATCTTGTCATCATGTTGCATTTCAGCGTGATTACCTCATGTAAATGGTTATGCCATTACTCTATCTCCTCATCAGAATCTGATGTACAGGAGCTTTCGTGCTCCCATGAGATTCATCCATCCACAGTGGGATTCACGCAGTCTTTCTCTCACGCGATTATCATATAGATGCAGTCCAAGTCATTATCGCTTTCATATTCACGCATGAGCTTTGTGTAGTACGATCCTTCTGCAGGGTCCAATGGTACGACTACGCGCAGGGACTTTTTCTCAAAAATCCTCTTGCACTTCTTCAGATTTAACACCCCATTCATGTTAGTGGCCCAATTTATCCCTAATAGCACAGGGTAGGGATTGCTATCATCAACAATCTCTATCACTTCAAAATCTGCCAGTGTGCTCGCTCCTTCGATATCTATGGTGATTCCCTGCAATCTTCCCATAGGTAGGGTCTTTTGCTGGTTCACCATTCGTAGTTGGATAGGAGACCATTGCAGCGTGGGCCTTCCCATGCGCTCTCATGTCTACTTCGGCAGAACATTCGCATCCAATCCTAGGTCCAAAATCACTTGAACCATCTCATATTCCCCAATCTGCATGGTCAATCTCAACTCTCTTCCCATCCTAGTCGCGTGCTTTCCAATCTTCCAGACAACGTGCGGTTCTCCTGCTATGGCCCTAGTGCATCTATTTATGAGTTCCTACAGTCCCTTTATAGTTTTTTTGTCATGCAGCTGCTTCATGCATGTTTCTAGGAACATCATGAGCATTGATGGGTCCATTTCTGGCTCTGATTTGTCCTTTCTTCCTGAAGTGGAGGCATCAGCGAAGCTCTTCCTTACTTCCATGAAGGTTTCCTGAGAGCGCTCCAAATCAAACTTTGGTTCTTTCGTCGGAGCCTTGCAAACCCAAGTACTATCTTCAGGCTTCTTGCCTTTGTCATCCCCTATTGTAATTCTAATTCGGAGCACAATGTTCACATTAGGGTCTTCCTTGCGCGGACCAGACCTCATCATTTGCAGGTTCTGAGTCGGGGGAGGTTGGAGTGCTCCCTTGTCATGCAGCCTTGCTATCGGTGTGGGACAATCCTCCATCTCATGATCAAACAATGTACAATACAATCATGATGGACATGTCGGATTCATACAATCGTGGGCATAATGTCCTAGCCCTCCGCAATTGTAACATATTAGCTGTCTGCGACCTCTTCCAGGTCCTCCTCCACCTCGGCCTCATCCACACCCCTGAAATCTGGTTCATGCCATCCCTGCATTCTGTTCAAGGGGCCACATTTTGGCCTAAACTCTGTAGGTGGGAGTCTTATCCATCATCAGTTCATAGCTTCTACAGGTGCGCTCATCATGTCGCACTGATATACAGAAATTACAGAACAACTGTTGTGAATTTTACATGAACTTCTGTAATAAATGGTAGTTGTTTGTATCATGATTTCCCTCTATTTGACAAATTGTGCACCATAATGCAAATGTCATGCTAGGTCCTATATGTCATGTAAGTTATGGGCACCTCAATAGTTCTAGTGTCTTTGGCCTCCTCATCTGTTCTCACCTGAGCACTGCTAGAAGGTCCCCCTGCTTCTTGAGACACTGGTGGAGGAATTTGAGGACCCCTGAAGATGTCATGAGCAATAAATGTCTCCCAAGAGATGTTAAGGAGACTGATATGATGAAGCACAATAATCTTGATTAGGGAATAACGATAAAGAATTCTCATCTACTGAGGGTATGGCTTCTTCTGCACAAAATGGGTCATCTTCTCAATATTCCTGAACAAGAAATAAGGGAGGTTTAACATCTTCACCCTGGTAAAATGCATGAGAAGCCTGACGTGATAGGTGTACAACCTGGAAAATCTGCCCTCACAAGTGAAATATTTCATGATGATTTTCATCATGGGGACATACTTGTCTTCAAGAAATCTGAAAGGAAAAAGTCTCTTCACCTCATTTCTGTACCGAGGTTTGATATAAGGCTCATAATAGTGTTCATCCAGGTCCTGGGCCTTGTACCACTTCTCCTCTACATTTGTAATCTTGGTTGCATCTGCAATGATGGAGGGTGAGACTGTGAATGTTACCCCAGCAAGAGTCACCTTGTTGTCCTGAAGATGGGCTACAAAAAGTTTGGTGAGCTCAGGGTGATGTTGAACTCTCTCTACCTGCTCACAGAACTCATAGCAGCCAAGATATCTGAAGCAATTGACAGCCAACTGAGAGGCCCGCAATTCTCTGAGGTTTAATGGCTCTTCTCTGATAATTCTACCTCCCTTGTGTGGTTTTCTCTAATGCCTAGCTCTATCTGTTGAGGTGTCACTGCCTGTGTTTTCCTCCTCCTCATAGTTTCGGTCCCCTCTTTCCATGTTTGCAAGGCTTGAAGTTGTATGAATAGAATGAGTAAGAATGATTTAGGAATGAGGGGATGGGAGATGATCTTATGGGCTAGAAAATGAATGAGGGAGTAGGAATCATAAAAATGAGAGGGAGGGCTTGGTTTGTTTGAGATTTTCCTTTTTGGGAGGAGGGATAAAGGGATGTGGATGTTATGGAATAGGGATAAAGGGATAAAGGGATAAAGGGATAGGGAAAGAGTTTAGAGTTGTAGCAATAGGTGATATAAGGAATAATTGGGGTTTAGGGTTTAGGAATAATTAAGGGAGAAATTTACGGTTTCACACTTACTATGGGGAATGATGTTTAAAAGTTTGAAATCCAAACCAAAACTACAATATGGGAGGTCAAATTACTTGCATTGAAGTGAAGAGAGGGCAATCTTGAAGTTTCTTGAAGTTTTGAGGCCTTTCTAGCCCCTTCTGATCAACGAGCAGTGCCACTACACAAACACGCAGTGCCACCACACATATGCGCAGCGCCACCTCTAGAAGCGCAGCGCGGTGTAAAATTACACTGTGAAAATTGCTAGACACGCAGTGCCAAGCTCTCAATGTGTAGCGCCACTCCTCCTACATGAAACGCGTAGTGCACGTCTGCCTATGCACAACGCCACTTCACCACTGCTCCACACGCGCAACACCACCCTCTAGAAGCGCAGCGGCACTCCTCCTTTGCTCAAAACTCACTCAACCTTTCCTCTTCTCCTCACTTTTTGACTTCTTGCTTGCCAAATGAGAATGAAGAACTTGAAAATGAAATGTGAGGCCTTATATAGGAGTAAATTTTGATTTTTCACTTGAAAAACCCACTTTCTAATGTTTCTTGACCTTCTTCAAAACTCTGTTTGTAATGCCTTTTCTTCTTTGTTTCTTTTCAGGTGGATAATGCTCAACTTGAACTGAATTTTGCAGTGTTTCTTTGTCTCACAGCAAGGAGAGATGCTTTGGTGCAGCTGGGATCATTTATTACATAAAGTGACTTAAAATTACATAAGAAATACAAATTAACTCAAAATTCTCTGTTTTCACCTCAAAAACATGTTTTTGAGGTGAAAATTACATTAGCTTAAAAGATAATGATATAGTGACTATGAACTACAAGCCATCATGCTTGACTTAGTTATCATCCTCATACCCTTGCTACCCTTTATTTACACTTTTAAATCAGGCATCTTGACCTTGGAAATGAAACCCGAAGACCTAATGAAAACATGCCCTATGACCTAATGAAAGCATGATTGCAAATTGACCATGAAACCATAACTGAAGACAACCTGAAGAAGGGTCAGCAAGTATACTCTATGAGGGAGAAATTAGACTTTCTGAAGAGAAGACAACCATCAGTGGATCAGTTTGACATGATCTAATGAAATGATTTAAAAATTTAAGTATGGGACCCCTAAAATGAAAATGCAAAGAGAAAATTTGATCCCTGATGGAATTATGCAGACACAGACACTAACAAGATCCCAAGGTAAAATGACTTTAGAAGTACATCAAGGAAACCTTCTTCTCCCATGTACCAAAGTATATTTCTTGGTTATTACTATTCTTGTACAAACTTTGGGCACATGGCAAAAGATTGTAGGGCATATCACAAAGACAAATATAATGGTCCCCATCAATCTCTGAGAAGCAATTTTGCAAGAAGAAGTCATGAATACTTATTCATGAACAACATAGAGTGCTTCAAGTTCCAAAACATTGGACATATGGCACGTGATTGTAACTTGACTTGGGCTCCTACACAAGTTAGAACCATGCCAGAGAAGAAAGTTACACAAGTATGGAGAAGGAAGAAAATACAATCCGAAAATATCTTGAACTGATCTGAATTGGAGCAGATTAGTGATGTTGTGCTAATTCCCCATTCAGAAATAAACCCAAGATGCTTATCATTTTCTTTTTCAAGTGCTTAAGGATTCAAAACTTTTGCATAATTAACAGATTCCCATGAGAGTTTCTTACGTAAATGTTATAAACAGTTTAACATAAAAACATATCCTGAACAATAGCAATATAACAACAAAGAACATCAAAATATAACACACAACAAGCACACGAAAAAGGAGTTCACCCCTCCTGGGCTATGTCTCCTTGGTCTAGCTTCCAATGGCTTGGGCCTCTCTATTATGCTCAAATTACATCAAAAGTTTGTTTTCAATGCTCAGATGCCTCTGAAACCTGTCTCAATGAGTTTGTTGGACACCTAATCCTAAATGGGTTAGTGTGGAAGCCGAATGGACAAAAGGAGTCCAAGAGACCTTGGGATGTGAATCCCAACGGTCACCACATGTACTATAAATGTATATCAAATTGTTAATAAAATTGTATTGCATGCTTTATCTTTCTTATTCCTTTGTTGTCCATGTGTGTTTAACATGGTATCAGAACCATGATATGTGGCCTGTTTTCTTTCTCAGGGTTCATCCTTTAGTTAAAAAAAATGAGATGTTGTTATTCCCTGAGCAACTGGTCTGAGCTGCCTTGAATAGCTCTGGCCTAGCCTTCATTACCTGCGCTCTGTCTGCCACACCTGCACTACCTCTGCCATAACGCATTTGCCCTGACATAATGCGCTGCCTCTGCCACACCTGCGCTGCCCTGACATATTTATGATTTTTTTTGTATTCACTGTGACTCCAAACCGTTTCATATTCTCACCTCTGTCCATAACGTTGCCTTTCTATTTTTCGTCACACAGAATCTCTCACTTGCAGCCCACTGAGTGCCATCTGCGTTGGCTGAGATCTTGAACGAGTCATTATCGTTGGCTTTGTTCATACCCATGTATTTGATGAAGGATTGATACTCTTCCTTCAGTCATTGGGTCCAAGCAGCTCCATCCCTGAGGCCTACCCTGATAGATAGCAGAGCGTTGAAATGTTGATAGCGTTTGGTAATGGTATCCCATTTTAAATGCAGTGGCGTCGACAGCGTTACATGGTATCCCCTAATTCGATTCTTCTCGTGTCGAATTTTGTCCCTTCTCCTCCTTCATCTGTTTTATGATTACAGAGAACGGAGGTAGCCGAGTCCGTGAGACAGGGGCGGGGTCATTTTGTAGCCTGCAACCATCCTCATCCTCGGGGGATTGCAGAGAATGAAGACAATTCTCCAGCAATTTATGACACCCCAAAGCCAGCAGTACCACCACACTGCCTGACACTGCTATAATTGTCATCAGGCCACCCATTCCGTCGCAACTCAACATGGCTTCCTTCATTCTGCAGTTTCACAGAGGCAAATATGATATTCAGTTGGGATTCATATAAAGATATTCAAAGCTTCTTCTGCATGGCGATACACTCTGCGGAGCCTGTGGTGAAAATTATGCCTCTGACGAGTTTTGGATCTGTTGTGACGTGTGTGAGATATGGTTCCATGGTAAATGTGTGAAGATTACACCAGAAAGAGCCGAACATATTAAACAATAGAAACGCCCGTCTTGTAGTAGCAGCACTAAACGAACCCAGAATTTCAAACCGACTCATAAACTGTGTAAGTAATCAAATTTAAGAGGGCCAGTGGTATACGTTTGGTATTAAACAGCATGTTTGCATAACGTTTTAAACAACATTTGAGTTTTTTGAATGTGTATTAAAACTGTGGTGAAGTATGTGGTGTTGAATTCCAATTTCGAGAGCCAGTCTGTACAACTTAAAAGAGGAGGATACGCGTGAAGTGTGGGAAAAATGGCAATGACAGCAGCAGAAATTGGTGCGTTTGCTATAGCCCACTGTTCGGATTATATTAAAGCTGTGGTTTGAATAATATTCACGTTGTTTGAATATTAACGAGGTGCGCATCCGGGGAACGAGAGTTTGTCAGTATATAGTTGCCATCCTTCCACCGGTGTGAATCACTCTCAAATACATGTTTTCTTCCAATCCAGAAAGGCTTGTATTTAGACTATCAGTCGCATAGTGTTTTGATGAGTATTTAGCCTATTCAGGACTATAAGCCTTGGAAAATCTGCGAGAAAGAATACTTCACTTCTGATCCAAAATGATTGTTGGATGGTAGGAATACTGGCCAATGAGCTTTATGGACAACCTGATACCATCCATTTTGGATTGTTCTGATGGTTACCGGGAGAAAATATTTCAAATTGTGGAGATGCTTGTCGATTCGATTACAAACATGAGCTTTGATGGAATGATTTATTCTGCATGAAAGTTATGATTGAATATTCGTTGCATGTTATATCATGGCAATGAGCATTAGGATTCAGCAATGATCATGGAAGGCATAAGTAATTGGATGCGATTTGTAATCTTGAACACTGGGCAAGTCGCCTATGCTAGAAAGTGCGATCTATATGTGCAATTGTAAGGAGTGTTCATCCTTTGAAGATCACAAAACTGGGATCTCTCATTGCCTGAAATTTCGACTGAAATCATTCCAGGCTCCTCTATTCTCATCGTTTGCTCAGAAGATAGCTGAATTTACTCATGCATTATATTATTGTAAAGGCTATGTAATTATTTTATCATTACGACATTGTGCTAAGACATTGTTGAGAGGGTTTGGTGTCAAAAACTATTTTAGTCACTATGGTAGGGAGTCCATAAAATGTTGTGAGCTGAGATTACTTATACTTGATGTCAGTATTGTCCTCTCCATTGTATATTGAGTGAAATATTGGTTGTTATCATGATCAAAAAATATCCATAAAAAAAAAGGGTCAACATATGCAGTTTTGAAGGAAAATGGCCAGAATCAGTGAAGTATTAGAGTTCATGAAAACTCTTATACAATCTACTGTTGATGACACATTACAAATCAGCATAGGATCTCTCTCAGAAATTCAGATATGTCTACAAAATGCAAATGAAAATATTGATTTTTTGCAACTGGAATCTCAGCTACAGCAAGAAGAATTAAAACAGAGGATTCATTCTGAACATGTTTCTGTTCCGAACATTGAGATTGCAACCCATCAACAGCAAGTCAATAATGTTACAGTTCATTCAAATAAAGCAGCAGTTGTACATGCAGATGCAGAAACTCAGTCTGCACTTCCCAAGCCCATCATCAGACCTTGGGAACAACTTGTCCACAACAAAGCACAAAACTGGTCTTGGATATGACAAGGACTTGTCCTTTCATATTCCAGACTACTCAAAACCCATTCAGTTTCAGAGTGCTGGTTTCATTCATGACAGTTCATCTGCTCCTCATGATAGTTCAGCGTCAACTGTTCCAGACT